>LKNJ01003275.1:47690-120280 GCA_002120245.1 Maccullochella peelii | reverse complement strand
GTTTTGAGGGGACTGGCCCTGTGAAATTAAAACACAAATGAAAAACTCATAACTCTTTTCCTATCTTTTTAAGACACAACATTACTATTACTTATTAAACATTACTGCTGTATTTAATCTGGTATTCCAGTCTTTTCCGGCTCAATAATGGTCAACTAGTTTGATATGAAAGAGTGAAATGTCTGGGGACAGGCGGGGTGTGTGCAGGCTTGCAGGGCACACTGCTGCAAATGACAAGACTCATTCTAGAAAATAGGCTGTCTGTCAGACAGTGAATCCTGTAAGCTTATCAAGCTCTCAGAGGTATATGCTTCACATTATTTTTCAGCAATCACAACTTTGCTTTTGTATGTTATATGTGTGTCCGCCTTCCAACAGCTGTATCAGGTTTACACTCCGTAATGACCCCCAGACCAGCACTTCCTCTCCTCTTTAAAATACCAGCACCACTGCCGACATATTGGCCTGTTTCCTGCTTCATGTTATCGTCACTGCAACAGCTCCAAATGTGATCTAGATGCTATTAAGATGGGGTAAGCATTCCCAGAAGCAGAGACAAAAACGTGACATTTCAGGTCCTATAGGAAAAAATGAATAGATTCTTCTTTGGCTCCATTAAGGCTCAGAGCCAGCTGTCCACAACCAACATCTCAATGTAGAAGAAGAGAACTCCTCTCCTGTCATTCCCTTTGTTCATTATCATTGTGATGCATGATGTGCACGGCTTGACTGGAGTGCTCTGCGACTCAAATGAAGCACGTGTGACTCAGAACGCAAGAAATAATCCACCAAGGCTTTTTTCAAAAGCGCAAAATAGGCTACGACGTCGCCGTTCCTCACCAAAGAGATATGCCTGGACCTCAATCAATGCAATCAAAACACCAATGCTTGCTTCAAAGCCAGCTGGTATAAATGCCTCATTGCCTCCATGCCTGTAAGTCCTGTCTAAGTATGTGCTGCCACACTCACTCCTTATTTTTTTGTCTCCATCTCAGGGATCTCCTCTCTTTCTCACAAATCTTATTCACAGTTTGCATTCAGTGATCTGACGGAAGATAAATAGAATATTTGGCTCCTCGTCAAAGCTGTGGGGCCGAGCGAGCTGTGGCGGTGCCACCACCGCCACTCTGCCCGTGATTTGTCGCTATTTCACAGAAGCCGGGGCAGCTATTTGGGTGAAATTATGGGGCTATTGATTGCAGAAAGAGCAGTTTTACTGAGAGCAGCAGAGCAGGACCAGAGGCAGGCTGGAAGAGGAGAGTACTCCCACTTTATTAGCTTATAGTGTGTTAGCTATACCGCCTCCTCCTCCTCATCTGTAGCCTACTCTCTTTCCTCCTCTTTTTACCTGCCATCTTTCTTTTCCTTTCTTTTCTCTTTTCGTCTCTTCCCACCTCTCATTTTCCTGACCTCATGTAAAGTTTCACAGTAGCATTATTCCTGCCTTCATTTGCTAAAACATCTTCTTTTTCTGTCTATTTTTCCTTTTTTGCCATTATGATTCATTTGACCCTGGGGACATCAGCTGTGCCTGTCTCATTTCCCTCTCTGTTGCTCTCACCTCTCCCTCCTTTTCCTCCCTTTCTTTATCTCTCCTCTTTTAACCGAAACTTTAAAGCTGTAATTTCTGCATCATTCCGAAAAGGTTATCTTTTTGAATTCAGCCTTTTTTCAATTTCTCTTTCTCTCTTTTGTCAAGGAACACAATTTTGCGTCACACCTCAAGGTAGCCTACATTGTGGAGACACACACTGATGGAGACCCTAACACTGAACAGTGGAGTTTATTGCTCACATATTTTTTAGAAAGTGCTCCAACCCAATCACAGTGTGTGGTGTTTGCTGCGATGGGCTGGAGGACTGCTCAAGGCAGCAGGGAAGCAGTCAGACAGACATTTTCCGTCAGTGTCAGATGCTGAAACCCAATTGTCTGTAACCTCCCAGATATTGCATAACATGCAGCAAGAGGGCTGGAGCAGCCGCAGTAATTAGCCCATTAACCCTAATGTGTCTAAATCATCTGGACAGGGAAATGGCTTACTGTAGAGCACAAGCAGACACACCACTTTACCAGGTCTGCAACCTGAAAACCCACATAATAAAGGATAAAGCCCAAGATGTAAATCTTTAAAAATGGCTGGTCACTGTAGTTTTTAGCAAATTATACTTGCAGGTGGAATTTGTTGGGGACTATTTTCAGAGGCCGATTAATACACATTTAGTGAGTACTTGGGGTAGCAGAACAGTAAATGTGGGATTGAGTCAAAATAAACTACAGTGTGTGTGTGTTCATGGTGATGAAGGAACATGTCACCCAGTGCAACAGTGTGGCTCACTGATGTGTTTGTAATAGTTTTTGGACAAAAGTGGAGCTCTATGGCTCAGAGGAAGAAGATATATCAGGCTTTGGAAAATTGATGCAGCAGAACCACAGATATCGTCTATTTTATTTCATGCATTCTTCTTCCTTGTCAACACCTGGTGCCTACATTACCCACAATGCAACTCGGCCACGACAGTTCAGTTGGAGATTCAGGTGTGTTATTCTTGTAGCAGCTAACGTAGTCTCGAGCCACTAGCCAGAAGTCTGGTAAGCTCACTTCTTTCTAACTCCACATAGTGAGTCAGCATGAACAATACCAGGACCCTCACACTAAAGCAGCTGAATGGTATTCAGCCATCATTCATTTTATTATTTACACCTTAAAAAGTATGGTCTAGACCTGCTCTATGAGATAACTTCTGTTATGATTTGGTGCTATATAAATAAAATTTAATTTAATTTAATTGAACTGTGCTTTTCCTACTGTGACATGTCTAAAGGTCTTCTGTGAAAAAGGCCTATTCACATGCTAGGGGTATACACCTATAAAGTCAAAAAGGTAAAAGCTGAAAAGTTACTTTCAGTAAAAAGTTGAGTTTATCATTGCACTTAATTCAATTTTTACTATCTAGCTTGCCAGTGAAAACTCACTGTGTTCTCCCACTTCGATGCTTCTATTGCATGACCCTTCAAGCTGTTACTGAAGTTGTTGGTTAAAAAGAACAATGAGGCCTTCCTGCAGAGAAAAGACAAATTGACAAGCTTTGGCCTGAAAAAGATGAAATATGATGGAGTAATCTAACCAAATAAACTCTATTAGTTGAATGATATAATCAACTTTGAATTGCATATTGATCGGCATATCAACAATGAACAAGGTGCATCTACTGTAGCACAAAAACGATTATAGTAAAATCTATTTTCCTTTAAGTATTATTGCACTATAAGCCCCCCCACCCTTCTAATATTACAGACACAAACACATTTCCCCCCTCTAGTAATGTATCCATTTCCTCTCCTGCCATTCGCTCTCCTCTTAGTCGGGGTGTGTCCATCCATCTCAGTGTCTGACCAGGCTCTTGGCAAGTAGCGGGGGCTTCCCATCGCACTCAGCGGCGGAGTTGTCCAGCCAGCACTCTCCTTCATTACCCCCATGCTTCTTCTTCCTGAAAATGCACTTTTAAAGCACCTTAATTGCATTGGGGAGATAACCCCGTGGGCGCGAGACAGGAAGCCTTGGCCATATAGAGCTTTAAGGGGCTGGATGGGTGGAGTGTGTGTGTGTGTGTGTGTGTGTGGTGTGTGTGTGTTGGGATGGGGAGGGTGGAGTGCTGAGGCTCTTTGCGTCAAATCAATGGCCCATCCAGAGGCTAATGCAGCTCTGGGCAACTCCTCAGGAAGCATTAAGACTATTAGTGCAGGCCTGGCAGGAACACACACACACACACACACACACACACACACACTGATGCAGTGCACACACACTGCCTATCTGTGATGCAGACACACTGATGCATTCACATTATTTGCAGAGGAGCTGGAGCAATTTGGATGCTGGTCATAAATGCACTTGCAACATGTGTTCATGCTTGTTCTGTTGTATTAGCGTGTGTGTGTGTGTGTGTGTGTGTGTGTGTGTGTGTGTGTGTGTTTAGACTTTGCAAGGCCAGTGACATGCAGACAAGGCATTGAGGCCAAAGCTCAGCACACCAGTCTAGACCTACATCTGCAGGGTCAACACTCACAGCAGGGAGTGAGCTGTGGTCGTGTATTGTGCGCAAATATGTGTGTGTGTGTGTGTGTGTGTGTGTGTAGGGAGTCTATTTGAGTGTAGGCACATGTTTGTACAGTGTGCACAAATTTTTATTTTTGTCTGCTTCTCAGTGTGTATAGTTTTGGTCAGTGTTCGCAGAATAAACAAAACAAGCGAATCTGCCCATGTGCGTTTGTGTGTGTGTCTCTGTCATGCATGTGCTAGTGTGTGTGCATAACAGTGTCTTAGTGTGAGTTTTCCAGAAAAAACCCAGCAAACTCCAGTCTTCTTCCACCTTGCAATTAGCTCGGCAGACAGCAGATGCTGTGTGTGGGGGAATGCGTGTGTGCTGAGCTCGACACAAGCCTGTGTTTTAATCGTGTGTGGTTTTGAAAGCATATTTCTGCTGTAGATGTGTGTTTACATGTTTTGCAAACCTAACTAGAGAGCAAAATTCGATCAGTTTTTCCAAACATTTTTGCCTTTGACACAAAGTTAAGTCAACTAACAACCACTTGCTACATTATATTCCTCTGACCTGTGAGCACTTCAAGCAAAGTGTGATTTTTTTTTTACCTTCTAAGATTATTTCATCTCTTTGGGCTTTTCACAAGAAAAAAAAACAAAGATGAAGAAGATCTGTAAAGTATTCTCTGTAAAAGAATCTGCAAAAAAGTTGTTCTGTACAAATAAGAATACTTCACTTTAGAACATACCTGCAAACTAGTCGCTTTTCGGCAAAAGTCACCTTGGCCAGCGCAATTTCCCATAGACTGGAGTGAGAGCAGAGACATTTCAGAAAGCTGTTGTCACATAGAGATCTTTTTCTCAATAAAACATCTTTGGTGAGACCTTTCGAGTCTTTAGGCCAATCAGAATCAAGATAACTGCATCGTCGTCTTTTCCACGGAACTTTTCGCGGTACTACCACAATATACACTAGTTTTGTGGTAAGTCTCGTTTGTTGCCAACGACCTAATATGCTGTTTAGCTAACTTAACGTTAGGTAACTAGTTGCTAAAGTAGCGTTAACTTGCTAAATCAAGTTGAAGTGTGTCGTGATAATTTTTTCCTAACGTTCACCCATCAAATCTTTCCCAACCTGTTTATAATGGAAAGCCTGCCGGCTTGTTAGCATGCCAGCTAATGTTAACTTCAGTGAATTGTGTATTACAACCATACAGTCTATGATTACAAGGTTACAGTTCAGAATTAAATCATTTTGCTGAGTTAAGGCTAACCCCCACTGCGTCCGTATTGTTATCCGATTTTAATGTCCGTCATTGTCGTAATTTACGAGGGAAATTAAAACGAAAACGTAAGGAAGCACCGGCTCTGGCGGATCATTTAACCTTGGCGGATGCAGTTGGGGTTAGCCTCAACAAACTTTTATGATCATGAAAAAGGAGGCCATGAAGCCTATTTATGTAGAGCAGCTTGACTCAGGGCTGAGGTGCAGATGGAGCTGGGCCTGGCTAAAGGTTGAGGCGAAAACAGAGGTGAAGGGAGTCCAGCACAGCTTCCAGCTGTCACAGTATTCAAAAAAAAATGTATAAAGCAGGGTATGCAAAATGCAGCCTCTGCACAAAAGAAATCTATTAATGAATGTGTTTTTTTGCCTTAAGTAAATGTTGTCTTTTCCCTTTATTTTCTTCTCAGAGTGCACCAGAATGCCTCACAATCTAATGCAGAGTTGCCAAAAAGTTGACATGAGAAATGTGAGGTTAATATGGTTGGCAGACCTTATGAGACAATGGTATATTTTTCAAATTAGGAAGAAAGACTTAAATGATGGGACGAACTAGCAACACTGTGTCCAAAGTAATTTAATAAAATATCTTTCATGAAGAAAATACGATTAGATGACTCCTGAGACTACTTGCCAAAGCAATATCAGATGAAAAAAAAGAAAAATGAGATTTTTCTTGACATCAAGTTAATTATTTTCAGAGCCTGATAGGTATAAAGGGAGAGGGGGGGCCTCCTTTTTTGAGAAATTACAAATACACTTAATACAGTTCATTCATAAAGTTATTTTCCTCAAATGAGTGGTATTATGTACTTAATTCCATTTTTCTTTTTCTCAGTACGAATCTAAGATACGGATTTAGGTTGTTTGCACTGATTGTGCATTAATCTGCAGAACCTTAAAGCGGCACTAATCAATATTTTAATAATAACAGTGGGTCAAATGACTATGTGTAATATGAAAGGGTAAGGTAGTGACAAACTGACTGGGAATTATATCACCCAACACTGCAGTTCCACAGAGCGTTTTCAGCTCATTGTTTTGGTTGTATGGCCCACAACTGTACAGTTTTGCTTCAGTCTCACTGCTCGCACAGTTCCCAAAGGCAGCAGCAAGCGGCTGTTTTCCACAAAACGGCTCTGATAAACCCACCGTACACTACCTGCTTAGCACCAAACAGCAGACTGACAAGGTTAGCAACTGGCTAGTGAACACAGTGGAACATTTAGCAGCTAAAAAGCCAGATACATTTCTCAGGAGACCAAAACAGAGCTAAAGGGAGAGTATTGGGCGCATTAAAAAACACAACACCAAATGAATTGCTAATGTTGCTCAGCTGTAAGCCCAACTGTGCTGGCTAAAGACACCAAAGACAAATGAAATCAAGACAGTAACATTATTAATATGAGGAAATTAATTTGAGGCCACAATTTAGACATTTGAGAAAACAATTTATCAGACATATTCCCATGTACTAGAAGTATTTTGCTCTTTATATGGTATATAGGATTTTCCCAGGTATATTTATCTTAAATAGGTTTCAATAAATGTATTCACTCAACCCTAATGGTTGTTTATTGGGCCCCCCCCCCCCATTTGTAGTTACCGTGGCAACAGCTACGCTTCCAGGGGACCATATTAAATGCATATTATAGAAACTTCATGGAAATATCTCTCCGTGTATGTGCTGGAGCCAAACTGGGGTCAGACTGCTAAGTGTCGAGCATCATCATCATGTCTCACTGTTTGTTTAGACTGGAAATTCTAACAGTCCAGTAAGCATCTCCCCAGATACCAGGCTACTGCCTGCAGTTTAAGGAATGAATCATCAGTTTCTGTGCTGTGTGCTGGTTTGTGTTAACCAGTGCGTGTGCCTCAGTGTCTGAACTCGTGTGTGTGTGTGGTGTGGGTGGGTATTTCTCTCTCTCTCTCTCTCTCTCTCTCTCTCTCTCTCTCTCTCTCTCTCTCTCTGTTGGTGGATTGTCACCCCTTGTCTGAATCACAGCTCAATACTTGCAGTGTTGCAGGGGTTGCGACACAGAAAACCACACAGCTATTAAATATGGACACTGACTCACTGGCACATCAAATGAATAAAGTCTGGAGCACACACACACACACACACACACACAGACACGCAGCTGAGGGTGCTCAGACATTGATGTCTAGAAGTGCTATTTCACTTCCAGTGGATGAAACATTTTTCGAACGACAGCATTTCCAGGTTTTAGCTAAAGAAACTCTATCAACAGGTCTGCTGTCGTTCTGTTTGTCTCTCTCTGGTAAGCTTAATTGCACATGCACATTTTTCTCAGCAACGCCTTGTTGCACATTTGAATAGTCACATGTGTTTACACCTGCCTATAGGGCAACCAGCAGACTGGAATTTTAGTAAGAAGGACGTTTCTCAGAGGCAGAGATGCTCTGGACAATGATTTATCAGAACTTTTTTGCTGAAAACAGCTGCCTGCCAATGCGGTCCTCTTGCCTGTGCATTTTGGTGATAGTGTCAATCCAATGGTGAACCACAATTTAGCGAGAAGATTGTTTTGTTTGTCTCTTTCACATTCAGCACACCCTCCTTAGCCAGTGGGGAATTCAATCTGATTTTGACAGTGATGCTAGAAAGGCAGAGTGAAGATTAATGTCTGATTCTTTCCAGCATGGTGCATCCATATACGCAGGCCTTTCCTTTTCAGCTGTTGACTCTCTGTTCAGCCATCCAAAGGAAGCAGGTATGTGCTCCATCTGCAGTCTCTAATGAATGACACACATTGTCAAATCATTGTTACACATGCCAGATCCACAGTGGTGACCTTGATTAAATCTTGTGCAACCAGAAGGAGGCTGTTGGAAAATAACCATGGAAACTTCTTTGCCCTTTACACGTTATTTTTATCTTGATAATTTAGCCGCCTGCTAGTTCACTTAGCTTACAGCCCACCTAAACTAAATATATTGTGTCATAGCAGTGCATCATGGTCATTTTTAAGTCAAAACATCTGTTTTCAAAATGTAAACCCTCTGTAGATGTTCTTGAGTGCTGCAGACTGATATTGGTATGGTTGCTAGCTACTAGCTAAGAGACATCATCTCCTTTTAGATGGACAGCAATGTATAAAGACATTCCCTGAAAGCAAAGCAATAATAGTTGAGGCTTGTGTGTTTCCTGGGCGTCCATAGTCAACACATACTCTCCATTGATTTCCTATCAACACAGCTGTGGCTCACTGCCGTACACATCATTTAAACACTGTGACAGTAATGTGCATGTGATGGCATGTGAGGAGCTGAGGTACTGTAAGTCTAAAACTAAATATAGATCCCACATTGATGCATAAAGTTCAGTGTTTTGCTTTTAATCTTCTGTATTGTTTAATTACTGTAATTTCTAATATAAAAGCGAAAGACAACACTTGTTTTCTGTACTGAGCCTGAAAAAAGTTACAGAAGCAACCAGTTCACCTGCTGTGGAGTCAGCGGGGAGTCGCAGAGGGCTGAGCGGTCTGGTCTTGCAGTGGATGTCGTCAGCACAGACCCCTCTGCTTCCATCAGGAGAATCATGAGAAAGTCTTATCCTGACATCAAAGATCACTTTGACCCCTGACAACAGTGAGCTTTGTACTTATTCTTTGGTTTGCATATATGTATTTATGACCCTCATTACATTTTGTTGACCCTTTTCCCACAGTGTAGGTCTGGGACTACAGCTCAAAACTGGACAATTTAGGAAAATAAGTCCAAATTTTAAACCCCCTAAATTTTAGTCTAAGAGCGATTCACAAAGTATCTAAGGACTAATTTAGCTCAGGCTGTAAATAAGTGAAACATTAGATGCAGTTGAGTAAGCTCCTGCAGGCCTGGTCAGGCAGTCATGTCAGATTTGTTTTTGATCTGGAGGAGCAGCAAACGAGGGGAGGCTGAACAGGGTTTTTCATTATAAAGAATGTTGTAAGCAGTACGTTTTGACAGGGTAGATTTACTTTGTTCATATTCTGAAGCACTGTGTCTACTGGCTGTTATAAAGCTGCACCTGCTGCACTATTCTGAGCAGCATTGGAGTTTTTAGCTGTTTATTCTTGCAGATCAAACTGATGTGGTCCCTAAATGAGTTAAGTTGTCTTTGCACTGACTTTAAATGAGTGTTGTTGAGGGTTAAATATGAAGTTAGTAAAGCAGTTTTTAGTTTTTATGGTCTTAGCTGCTGGAATACTCTGCCACGCTGCACCAGATAAGCTCCAACATCAACATCATTTAAAAGTAGATTAAAAACATTTCTTTTCTCCTCCCCACTTAATTAGCTGGTTGTGTTTTTAACTTTATTTGATTGTTTTAATTGTTTGAAGTCCCCTTTTCATGAGTACTTTTAAAGTTGTTGAACTTCTGTCTTTAAAGCACATTATTCTTCCCCTGGAATGAAATGTATTGCTTGATTTCTTTCTTAAAATATACAGGAGAGACTGTATGTGATGCAGAATTTGAAATATCATTTTCCATCTTATTAGTAAAGTCCAAGACGTCTCCTGAGCTTCAGTAAAGGCGAATCTTGTCTTGTGTTTAAGTCTTTAGGATTCAAGTATGATGTTTGACAGTTCAACACCATTTTTAATGGTTACACCTGTTGTTGCTGTTATCATAGCAGACATTATATATGTTTTTAACACAAGAAAATAGTTTATCAGTGGTCTTGATCACATCTTATTTATTCATTTAAAGGCCCTGCACACTCACACAGGTGTTTGAGTTATTCTGGCTGATTACACCTTTGTGGAGTTATTCTGGGGATTATTTACGCACCCCATGTAAGAGTTTTTATTCACATTTTCAGTCGACAGTTTAAAAACAAGCCAAAATATCGCAAAATGCTTGGTTGAGGTGGAAAAGTTGACTAAGTGCAATGGAAACAAACAAACAATGGTGTCTGAGGCGGCGTGTCTGATACTGGCTGTCTTGAGTTCAGAAAATCCTGAAAAAAGAAGTTGAAAAAAGCGACAGTGACCTTTCCTTTGTTTCACACTTCCACCTCGCAGCACCAACAACATCATTCCTCTTTGGCTTCGCCAGTTGTGCGCGAAAGAACGCTCTGTGCTCCTATTGGTCAGCGTTTGGAACACATCGTCACATCATTTGTCGTGGAAGGCAAAAAAAAACAATTCTTCAAAAACATCGTGAGGCGTCCCAGTCTTCCACTCTGATACACTACACGGTATAAAATGATCAGTTGTAACAACTGATCGTATGACAACTGATCATGGGCATCGGGCGTCACACCCATGATCTCCCGTGACTCATTTTTGTTCCTGACGCCCTACATCTGAAGGGTCAGGCTATCATCAGGCTGATATCATTTAGTCTGAACCCGGCAAAACTGGTGCAATAAAAGAAACAGGAGAGTAAAAAAGATGTTAATCAATTACAGTGTGTACATGCCCACACAGTCCTGAGAAGAGGTCTAATCAGTCAGACTCAGTGAAAACACTTGTGGAGGTGGGTGTGTATGAGGCTTTAATGGTTTCAAAACCATGGTTTCTCCACATGGCCAGGAATATAATTCTGGGGGTTTTTTTTGCCTAAAAAATGCAATGAAATTCACACTTACTTACTATCAAATCACGCAGCTTTTCTCTCATTTACTGATATTCCATTAGTTTTTAGTTTAAAGCAATCCCTCACTGTGTTATGTCCCAGTCCAACAGGCTGTCTAACAGGAATTACATCATATTAAAGGAAAAGTTAAACATTTTGGGAAATATGCTTGTCCACTTTCTTGCTGAGAGTGACATGAGTAGATCAATATTCTATCGTTGTGTGTTAAGTATGGAGCGAGAGCCAGGAGTTGTTAAGCCTAGCTTAGCATAAAGCCTGGCTCTATCCAAAGTTAAAGCTGCTTTTAATCAATATTCTTATGTAACAATGGGTCTCATAACAGCTCATTGTTTTGGTTTTACGGCCTGCAATTTTACTGTTTTTGTTCAGTCTCACTACTCTCATCAACCCTGTTTCCAGTTCTCAGTGAAAAAGTTCTGAGTTCACTGTACACTACCTGCTCAGCACCAAACAGCAGACAAAGTTAGCAACTAGTAGGAGAAGACAGTGGTGCATTTAAAGAAACAGATATTTTTCTCAGTCAGAGTTGGTGAAGACCAAAACAGAGCTAAAAGGAGAGTGAATATTGGAATTACATTTGTCAGGTGAACTCTTAGATTACAGTGTAATGTTTTGTACTAATGGTGTACCAGTACAGTACGTACCAAGTAGGTACTGGGGAACAAGATGTGAAGGTATGGAATAAGGGTGGAACAATTCGGGATCTTACAAAGAACATTTTGAAATAAAATCACATAAGATTAATTAGGTGCTGCAGAAGTCATCACTCCATCTTCCCTGAAACATCCACATTTTTGCTCAATTTTATCGTCATACTGTACCCTGTAATAATAGACTTGGTAGGTACTGGGGAACAAGTTTGTGTAAAGACTAAATAAACAAGATACGGCGATACAACTTTGGACAGAGCCAGACTATCTGTTTTCCTCTGCTTCCAGTGTTTATGCTAAGCTAGGCTAATTGCCATCTGGCTTCAGCTTTACTTAAGGTGCATCTCAACTGCGTTGTCTCATCTCAATTTTACAAAGAAAGGGAATGATGAACTCTTCCATTAAGTAAGTAGCAATGCTGTTTCATTAAGTTATTTAAAGATATGGACTCTAAAGAATATCAGCATCAGTCTTTTTAAAAAAGCACCATGCGTAATATGATTGTAATCGTAAACTTAAACGTGACCTGGTGTCCTTGATAGGTGATCCTTGACAGATAGGGTAGCTACAACCCTATCTGGTTGCAAGGCACAACTGAGCAACTGTTGCATACTGTCTGTTGCATACTGTATGACCACTGCTCTTGTCACCTGACCAGCAGAAGCATCTCTGTGAAAGTTGTCAGAGAAGAAAAAAAAGGTTTCTAATGGACTTCTCTCACCAGCTGAGACTGTCTCTCTGATGCCTTCCTGTCTCCGTGGCTGCTACCTGTCTGCCTTCCTCTTACCTGCATTTCTGCGTACGCACCTGCCTGTCTTTCTGTCACCAGCCAACATCCCTGCTTTCAGCTGGGACTCCCCTGGTTGCTATGGTAACCGCACTCGGGTGATTTCATTATGCCCCACCTGAGCAGTTCCAGACTGATGGACAGAGACACAGACAGACAGACATGCTGTGGGCAGGTATGTATCATCATCATCATCATCATCATCATCACTGGCATGAAGATATTAGCATGGAGACCTGCATGTATGTGTCACTGTGGGTATTGGGGAGCTCTGCCTCGCCTGGCAGACATTGGAGTGGGTGACTACACACCTCCTCACCTATACAATATCATCGCCATCATGCATTATGATTTTTTCCCCCCCTTTGTTCGCCGCTCCCCGGCTGTCGATCGTAGTCGCAGGGTATTTTTAGGCGTGTATTTCTGTTTCTGTTTTCTCTCCGCTTGCACATAACCCGACACAGCCAGCTTCACATTGATTTTGGCATGCAAGATCTCTCCTGTTCCCCCTTTGTCTTCTACACACCTCCTTTTGCCTCTTTTCAGCGTTCCCTCTCCATTTATTCTCCTTAGATTTCCCTCCATCTGTTTTCCTTCGGCCACCATCTCCATCCTTTCTATTCATTCTCTCCGCTTCTGGCACTTTGCAGTCTTTCCAGCACTCTTCCTTTTCTTCTATTCATCTCTCGTTCTCTCACCTTCCTCTGCTTTCATATTCCCTGTTCCATGTCACAGCTGCTGAGGCCTGCCATGAGCAGAATCTGTGGGTACCTGGATATGTGTGTGTGTGCGTGTGTGTGTGTGTGTGTGTGTGTGTGTGCGCGTGAGTGAGTGTGTACAATAGGACCAGCAGTCCTGTGGGTGGAAGGCACAAACAGCATCCGCAGGGCAACAAACAGTATTTTTCCACTGGTGCTAAAACACATTACCATTCGACGAAGAAAGGATGGATGTGGAGGGATGGGGGTGTCAGAGGGAAAAGGTAAGAAAATGAAAAGAAGATAAAGAGAGAGAAAAAAGAGAGGGACCCTTGGACGGTGTTAAAAATACACCTCTGTTCCAGATGCTTTTTATGCTTCTCTTAATTCTTCTGTTACCTGTTTGTGCTCAGGTTTTTGAAGGCATCTGTAGTGCTTTTCAGACTGTAAAATCACATCCAGGATGTCCTCTGGATAATTTAGTCTCTTTTCATGCTGCAACAGTCTGCACAAGACTAGACCACAGCCTTGCATGTTGGAGTTAAAGGAAAAATCCATCCAGCAACTCTTTAACACTGAAGAAGGAAACAGCCTTTGGGGATGTGCCGTACATTTTTGGTCGTTTTTGTTGTGTGGTGGTATATTTTTCTGTGCTATCACATTGAGATATCCCAGTGGAGATTTCTGAGCTATCTAAACCATTTTTGAGGCAAAAATTCTCCAACAGCAACCCCAACAGACTAGAATGCAATTTTAGGAAATCTCATGTGTAGACATTTCTGGCTCAAACAACTGATAAACCAACTACAGAAAGAAGAAAAAACAGTGCCCCAGCTGTATACTAATTCTCACTTTGTTTTAAGCATGGAGTATATTCACATGACAAAATCCAGTAAACTTTAAAATGATTGTAAACTTCTATGTTGAAATACTTTACATGTTGTTGTTTAAACCTAACTCTTCATATTGTATTCTGCAAAGGTGTAGTTGAGGACAAATTTTCACCACAGTGGACAATAAGGTTGTATTGTACATGCAGACTAAAATTGCTTGATTTTTCAGTGTGACGTCAACAATCAATATTGTCCCAAAATGCAACACACTACAGATATGAAAGTGCATCTAGCAGCCAGAAAAACAGAAAGAAAATGTAAATGGTGGTGTGGTGGCTTCAGTCAGGGTTAAAAAAATCAACAAAGAAATAAATCCATAGAAAAACATTTCTTTGAAGTATTAGCAAGGGTTTCTACAAGAGAGAGCCTCAAGAGAGCCGGTGTCATGGAGAAAAAAACGTATTTGTGCTTTTGAATTATTCATTTGTGTGCTCAAATGAACAGATGTGAAACAACATTGTTGTGATTTTGACGTATGTTAAAGGGATTTCAGAGATGGCACAACATTGTTTAATAGGCAAAATCCAGTGTATCCACATACAATATCTCCTTCCAAAATCAAAAATGAGATGCTATTTTGTCTACAGCCTTTCAACGTTTGCATAAGGCTACACAGTGGTATGTGTGCAGCCGCCGGAACTGACAAGTGTTGCTGAAATAATAGCCTATATATAGGCTACATAACAACTGTATAAAAGAATCAAAAAGGGACAAGAAGTACAAATGTACTGAATGCGATAACCAAACTATATAAATATGAAGGATATGAATGGAGTTTTTGTAGGCAACTCAATACCAAAGCTAGAGTTTATCTGCTAAAAAAGATACTACTAAAAGTGACCAAATTCATGTCTTTTTTCTGGACATTTTCAAATGTCATTCTGGGAAATGTATAGATAACTGAGGCAGATGCAAAGTACCAAAAACATAAATTACAAAATTACAGAAATTACCAAAAAAATGAATAAATTAAACATCACATAGTGATGATAAATGTGCCTACGTGTGCTTTTTCCTCAACCCTCTGGCAGATAAGGGTTTGCTAAATCCAGAGCTGCCATTTTTCGGAGCTGAACATTTTCAGTCTGTGAGACTACTTTCCTCCCATCATTGCATTCAACTTTCCACCCTCGTGTTTGCTGTCTCTGGTTACATTCAAAAAAATCTTGTCTCTCAACATATTCTGTAAAGGGAGCTGTCTGAATTTAAAACTGTAAAACCACTGGCCATCGTTTCAGTGATGCTGTTCATGCGTCCACCTACACCACAATACCAGCATGTTGATCCGGCTCTCCGGAGGCAGGTTCCAGCGGGTTAGAGAGAGATCCAGCTCCATCAGTCATCTTGGCAGGAAGAACATCTCACCACCAGTGCCTAGACTCCATCAGGGGGATGGACCCCAGTTTTTCATTACAGGGTCTAACTGGCAGAACTCTCCTTTATACTTTTGTCTCACAGTAACTTCAACAATGTGTTAAAATCTCAACATTTTCTTTCACTCAGTTTCTGATTGAGCTACAGTGCTGTCTGCAGTCAGTGTTGTCAGTGCTTTTTTCTCTCCAAACGGTAATATGAAAGCTGTCTACAATTAACACAAGACAGTGAATCTATATGGCTATATGGTGTGTGGGTTTTTTTCATTTAGTTGTGAGCCACAGACAAATTTCATTTCCATTGCTTTGTCGGGGGCAATAAAGTTTTTCTGAATCTGAATGAAAGAATAGGTCTCCTATCTTATGTGACTATGTCACGTGGTCTCAGTAATGATGTACTAATTGTAGACTGAGAGAAGTCTGTAGACTGCATTTACTGCAGCATTAATCTCACACAGGAAAAACCTTCATCTTATCAAACTCACAGCAGTCTGGAGTGAAATAAAGAATACTAATGTAAACTTTGGAAATCCTACAGAGGTTGGATGAGAGCTTTCGCCTCAGAAGACACCAACTCTGGTTAGCTGGCTGTAAAAGGAATAGTTCGACATGTAGGAAATACGCTTATTGGCTTTCTCGCTTAGAGTTAGATGAGAAGATCAATACTGTCATGTCTGTATGCTAACTATGGGGCTAAAGCCAGGAGGTGATTCATTTCACACAGCATAAAGACTGGAAGCAGGGGGAAACAGCTAAGTCAAAAGTTCAAATACACACTGGACAACACCTCCAAAGCTAAAAATTGAACACACTATATCTTGTTTGTTTAATCTGAACTCTAACTGAAATGAAAAACGGTAAGTTGTGGTTTTACAGAGAGTAAGAGAAGTGACTATTTCTTGGCGATCAGTGACTGGGTGAACTGACTTCCTGAAGTCTCCGCTCGTTGCCTTCACGGTGAAAACGAAACTCCAGGAACTCATTGGTGAGCTTTAGAGGTGTTGGTAGGCATTTTTTAAAACTTTGGACAGAGCCAGGCTAGCTGTTCCCTCCTGATTCTGGTTTTTATGCTAAGCTAAGCTAATCACATCCTGGCTCTCGCCGCATAGTTAGTCACTGACAAGAGAGTCAAGCTCCTCTAAGGCATATTTACCAAAATGTTGCACTTTTTCTTTTAAGTAAAACAAGCCTCTTATGTAACCACATTTTGCCTTCAGTTTCTCCAGACTTTCCTGAGTTTAAGGCTATGGAGGGCTGTCAGGGGCTGAGTTTAGAGCCTGTTTGAGATTATTCCGCCTAGAAGGTCTTATATATTAGTTTGGCAGGTCAGTTACTAAATCAAATCTTTTAACTAAAGGTGTTAACTTTAACCTGAATGGATTTTAAGAGGAATGGGTTTAGCATTTTTGAGACACTCTCTTCCACTGTGAGACAAGATAAGACACGACAAGATAAATGAATCCCAAAAAGTAACTGATTGTTTAACTTGAAACAAGACTTAAACCACTGAGAAGTTCCACTTTTTTAATTGTTGTGGTTCTAATTAATATGTCTGAATTAAAACCGGGTAATCTATTTGATGTCATATTGAAACATAATACACAAACTTGATCACAATATTGACGAGATCAGATTGAAAAATTATAATGCATCAAGCAACACCCCAATCCAAAAATAATGCAAAATTAGCTAATTATATAAAATAGAGGTATACTTGACAGAGCAACATTTTCTAACAAAAGGCAACAGGTTGGAGTGTATTGAAAAGTTACTTATGATGGTTGCATACAGTATTAGAAGCAATGCTGCGTGACAACTTGCCACTGACAGCACACGCCACAAACACAATCTGAGCTCATCTGCATGAAATGGATGAAACCTGATACAAAGTGACACTCCGGTTCGCCAGCCATCCTGCTGTTTCCTGCTGTTTCCCTCTGCAGGTCGATGCAGAGACGAGACGAGAAACTCCTGGATGTGAATGTAAATGCTTTTAAACAGAACTGAAAGTATCTTGCCACAAAGTCAAAGCTTAAGACAAGAGACGGATTTCTGTATTTGTGTATGTGTGTGTGTGTGTGTGTGTGTGTGTGTGTGTGTGTGTGGCCAGTGAACTAATTCATTAATCTGGTTGACAGTTCTCTGTGAACTCGGTAGTACTGTTGGTGGTGAGGAATTACAATGAGACAAACTAGGCGTTGTTCGGTGGAGCAGTGATGCTCCCCTGACATCCCCGTCTCCGTTAAAGGCTTTTAAAACGGCAAGATTGTGTTTGGAGAGAGCGAGGAAAGACAAACATGAAAAGAATGAACAGTCAAGAATAAGGTAGAGACAAAACACCAGAGAAACTGTACAAATCTTAATTAAACTAATCAAAAATAGAAAAACATTACAATGACATTGTTCTACAAATATAACTATACTATGTATCTATAATTTCTACATCCTGAAATATAACCTGATCTGAATTTTACCCTTAAAGCTGTACTCATAAATACATGATTTATATGTGATGAACAACTCATCAAACAGAAGGGGTTGCATGTAAATGGTAAATGGACGGTTCCCAAAGCGCTGTACAGTAATCTAAGCTCTAACAGTAGTCTAATTCACCCAATCACACACAAATGGGGACACAGCTGCCATGCTGGCCTCCACCGGGGGTAACTTAGGGTTCAGTGTCTTGCCCAAGGACACTTCGACATGTGGACAGGAGGAGCCGGGGTCGAACCACCAACCCTGGGGTTGATGGACAACTGCACTAACCTCTGTACCAGAGCCGCCCATGTAGTAACAAACCCACAGGAGAATGATCACCTCATGCTGCAATTCCCCTTCAGCTCTATGGAACTTTTTAGTGTCTTTTAGCTGTTTTGATTTTACAGCCTGCAACTTCACTGTTTTGGTTCAGTCTCACTGCTCTCATCAACCCAGTGTCAAGCCACAGTAGGCAGCTGTTTTCAGTGAAAAAGCTCTGATAAACCCAAACTCACCGAACAGAATGCTGACAAAGTTAGCATAGTGGAACATTTAGCAATTAAGGAGCTAGATATGTCCCTCAGCAGTTGGTGACCAAAATAGAGCTAAAAGGGGAATATTTGACTTAAATTCACCAGATTGCCAGAAGCAGGACTACAAATTAATGCTGAATATGTGCAAAGGCAGCTGTTTGATAACACATTAGCCATATTAGACAATAATACTGTATGCCAAATGTGTGTACGGCGGTTAGCTTGTTGTGCAGCTCTGCAATAGAAACCTCTTTACATAGCACTTTTCACTGCTACTGGCGGAGTCTGCCTTTCCTGTGCAGGATTCAAATTGCAAACCCACATACAAGGCATTCACAAAACAGAAGCCGGTGTTGGAAGACATCTTCTTTAGTCTTCTTTATTAAAATAACATGATGTGATGAATCCTCTTGGTTTTACATACGTACATCATAAAATGATCATTCCATTCAATATCACTTCGAATGAAACTCAGGGACCTGTATTATTACAACGCACAGGTTGTCACCAAATCAACCAGGAATTAAATTCTAAGGATTCTAACTTTAAGGTTCCAAAGTATTAGACGTTATTTGTGAATCACCAAAGTTATTACAATTCATCTTGTGGAGAACATAAGTTTCACGGCAGTCCATCCAATAGGTGTTGAGACATTTCTCTCCAAACCAAATGTGTCAACCAGCTGGTGGCACTACAGAAAAAGTTACAAGTACAACTTAACAATTTCTAGGCAAAAGGCAAAACAACATAGACCTTTTCTTTTACTTATAAATGCCATTTACAGGAGGTCTGCAGACAACAGCTGGTCCGTTAAGCAAGCTGTCGATCACAAGCCTAGATTACTGTTCATCTGTCATTTTTATCTCAAAGAGAGGAATGAATACAAACAAATAAGAAAATACTTATGTGAGTGTTTGTCTTCCTTTTAACTGTATGTAGATTGCTAGCACCTTTAACTAACGGGGTTAAATGTGACAATTCACCTTGTGAGTAAACTCCATCTGTAGAAACACAGATGTGTGAGACCACATGCTGATGCCAGGAGTTAAGTGGTCAAAGAGGTTGGAAACTGAAGAAAAGAAACATAAGCTAGTGTTTTCAAGACTCTCTATCATCTGTAAACATCAGTAATAAAGGTTTCACCTCCATTTAGTTGGTGGCAGTTAAGTTAAGTTAATGGCTTTCAGATTTCCAAACACTCGCACGCACACACACAAAAAAGCATAAGCAAATACACACACAGATCCCTGGGAGCATTACATCAGTGGGTGGGTATTATTTCTCTTTTTCATCACCCTCTGATTTTGTAATAACACAGGAGCACCTAAGGGTGGTGATGATTCACAGACACCCAAATCACGGTTGGATGAAATGGGGAGGGGACAGCTCAAAATTCTGGTTAAACAAGCATTTAAATGGCCTTTTATTCCCTGGTTTTTGATGCTTTGGGACTTCACATCTCATTTGGGACTGGGTGCGGGTAATGGCACCTCTGGGCAACCTGCTACTTCCCTGTTTGCTGTGTCACTGTGGCTGACAAAATGATGACTGAGGCTTACGTGCTACTGGGGTGGTGCTACTGATCTGCTGAGGTCACAATCAACTATACCCTTGATGATGAGAAGAACCACATGAGCAACTGTCTTCTTTCCTGGCAGCGGGATGTGGAGGGTGACTGTGGCTGAGTTCAGCGTGATGCCTTGTACATTTTTTCCATTTTATGACTGTAGATTCCAATTATAATGTACATGCCAGGCTCTGTGTGACGGGGCAGAGGCAGGTTGGTGTATGTGTGTGTCTGAGACAGAGAGAGAGAGACAGTGCATTTATTCCACTGATGCTTAAACATATTTTGAAGAACTGAAGAGTAAGGAACAGAGAATGCCTTGCCAGTCCACACACCCACACTGTGTGTGTGTGTGTGTGTGTGTGTGTGTGTGTGTGTGTGACATGAGTCACTGTGTTCTGCTCTAAGTGTTCCGTCATCACACAGCCTTTCATTTCTCGTGACCTGTGCTGACCTGTAATGGGAGCTGCTGCGTGACCACCATATCGAACAGGACAATAAAGAAAAACACATATTAATTTACTGCTGACTTTCACACATATTCACACAATATCAACTCTAGATTTCATAGATCATTCACAAAAAGCACTTGACAGCACTTCAAACATAAGGAGTAATGGGTGTGCCTTATTTTGCAAGTCATGTGTCCACTGTAGGCTAGCTAGGCAGGACAACTGACAAGACAAACCTTGAATTAGTGTAAATATCCACGGCTGGTTGCCCAGCTGTTTGTTGGTTCAAACATAGCCTAGTTATAATGTAAGTGTTTACTGTGTGGACTTATGGATGTATGCATCACTAAATTAAAAGGGGTTGCAGAACACAAACTATTTCTTCTGTAGAGTTGAGTTGTTATTTGGTCTTTACACCTACAAAGTGTATGGTGTAACTCTATACTGTATGTGACCTGACATGCAGATTGTAATGCTGTTTAATAATGGTGAAATGTGGGGTCATAACGTGCAGACCTCACTTGTCAAACTATGATGAATGTCAACAACAACGCCTGTATTTAACCAACATCAACACAGTATCTAAATAAAGCACAATCTTCAAGAAACTGGCAAGACTTATTTACACCTGCTATAACTGATTTTTGTGTCCGCTGCCCCCAGCGGACACAAGTTGTGAACACAAAATTGACATATCATCACGTTTTAAGTTTATAGACTAAACTTGTTAGCAAATATGTGCTTATTCACACATGAAGCAGTTAGGGAGCAACATTGTCATTCATTTGGAGTCGTGTTTCTGGTCACCTGATGAATGTAAGTAAGTTTTGGAAATATCTGGCTCTTTAGCTGCCAAATGCTCCACTATGTTCACCAGCTAGTCGCTAACTTTGTCTGTCTGATGTTTGGTGCTGAGTAGGAAGTGTAAAGTGGGTACTCTTTCAAACCTTCCTTAGTGTCTTTTACCTACATTTTCTACACACTTAATGTTTTGTGTTTTTTTTTTTTTTTTTATTGATGTTGATGTAAAGCACTTTGTCACCTGTGCTAAAAAAGGTGCTATATAAATAAAGTTTTACTTACTTATTTACTTACTTATCTCACTGTGGGAAGCTCCAATATCACCACGTCCATCATGAGACAGACCAATCATCTTGAGTTGCACTGGCCAAGCCCGTACGCCCCTTATTAACGCCTGTGGAGCCCCACACGGCATTCTTGCTTTCTTCCCCGTGAAGATCATACAAACTCCTCAGCTGTCCTGACATCTGGATTTTCACTTAACTGTTCTCCAACACAGCTGTCAAGGTAGTCACCGAATGTGGATACCTGGTGTCAGGATTTGGATTTTCTTTTCAATAAGAAAAGTTTATTTATTGTTGGTTCAGGTGGGCGTTGTTGCATTGTGGCAGACTTCTACCTGTTTCTAACCACTTACGGGACAAGCTAGCACGTCGAGGTGAGCTTTGTGTTCGTTACTGCTGCTGGCCGTCAAGGTTTTTAGCTAGCTATGGCAACCACCGCATCCGCTAAGAGTTCCTTGAATGGTGCTAAACCACTTAAATATTATACCACAATCTGGCAGGAAGACTATAGCATGGCAGAATGTCAGCTGTCAGACAAGGCTACCAAGTTTGTGAATAGTCAAGAAGTAAATTATGGCAATCTCCTGCCACCTTGGGCATGTTGGTAAACTGTTGGTAAGCTTCTGTTACAACTTGGTTCTGCACTGCGCTATGTGCCCCACCTTGCAGCACAGCTCGTACCACTGATCATGTGTATGTTTCAGCATTTACCATTATCCTGTCAATGCCAGGGGCTGCTGTAACTAGTAGTTACTAAAAGCTTAAGAAGGACTTTAAACACAAATCAAGCATTGCATTCACGAATAGCTGGTGCATCAGTCCGTCCAAATTATATTTATAGGTGTCAGCCCTCAGCTGTTGAAGAATGCTACTACTTCTGTCTGCTCCAGTTTTGTAAAAGTAAGACTGAAACACTGGCAACCTCCTGGAGAACCTAGCATACATAGTGTTTGTGATACGCTCAGTGTTTTTCTATCTGGGAAGAAAATACAACTTTGTTCCCTGGCAAAGGCACTCAAAAACAATCCCTAGGAATACCTCCTCCTTATCGATTATCTTGAACGTGAATGATCATTGATCGGGTTGAAGATAGCCATGGCAATGTTGAATAATTCAGGCAATGAGCACAGCAGAGTGCTTTGTAGTGAAAGGCTGATGCATCAACATTTATGAATCTAGACTCCAAGAGCAAAGCAAGACAAAGTCACAGTCTAAATGGTAATGCAGTTTGTGTATGTGTTTACGTGTGTGTGTGTGTGTTTTGTGTGCTTGGTAAGTCACAGAAGGTCTGGCCTGCCTGAGGGCGGTACTCACAGCTCGGTGTGAAAGATATGGGGGTGGCACTGCCGCACAGCCTGAGAGGATACGCTGTCTGAGGTCTGAGATGGAGGGAGGATGGGAAAGAGAGAGAGAAAGATATATCTACATATACACACAGGCAGCTGGGGAGCGCCCGATAGAGATAGGCGGAACAGAGAATGAGCGAGGAGAGGAGAGGAAGGGAGGGAGGGAGATAAGCGCCTTAGAGGGTGGGAAAGATAACGACAGATAGGGAAAGCAGCATGGAGGCCGAAAGTGAGTGAGCGAGACAGACACAGGAAGAGAAAGAGAGAGATATAGAGGAGGCGAGACGCTGAATTTAATAAATTAGATCAGGCACCTTGCCGGTTTCCTAGCAACCCAGACAAGACGAGCCTGGTCTGGCCTGGTCTGTGCTCCAGAGTAAAGGTCTTCCTCCTCCGCCTCTTCTTCCATCTCCCTCTGCCACTGGACACAATCACTGTCCCAGTCATTGTTAACAGATGAGTATATTTAGAAGCATATTCATGTACTGAGGTAAAATGGTGAAACAACACTAGCTGAGGTTAGGCAGTTAACAATTGTGTTCTACAGGAATATGTCAAAGTGTGACATATGTGTGACACGTTAAAGCTTGGTTCATCATGTACCTAGAAGCATGACATTTGTTTCTAAGCCAAACGTTTGAAATGAACAATATTTTGCATATTCATAGATTCTGATTTTTGTCCATGAGGGGGAAGGAGTATTTAACATAATTAAACTTTTTTTGTGGAAAACTCATATTAGTCACAAATTATGAATCCAAGCAGAGTATTTTCATATGTCTTAAAACATGTCCGGAGGGGGATCTTTAATGCATAGACATGAGATTGACATTGACCTTCTCATCTTACTTTCATGAAGAAAGCAAATAAGCGCATTTCTCAAAATGTTGAGCTATTCCTTTAAATACTGTTTCAAAGGCTCTTCTGCCGTAGGATAACACCTGGCGCAAACATACCTGCTGTGGTGAATAAATAGAAAGAGAACTGGGTCAAATGCTATATTTTATATACAGCACAGCCTCAGCATTATAGATTCCTCAGTGATGGTTGAAAGATTATCAGTCTAATGCATCTGTTCAATGTAATCCAGTACGACAGTTTGGGTGTCTATGTGCAACTGAAGAAACGGCACATTTGATGTAATCAAATCAAATCACTAGTCCAGTCAAGTATTGTCGTTGTTTTTTTGAAGTGACAGTGTCTTCTAGTGTGGTGACATACCTTATGTCAAGATTTTTCAAAATGTAATTATCAAATGTAATTTTCCGGTAGTGCAGCAGTATGCCTTATTCTGTCTTTTTTTGAGCATGCAGACACCTTATTTCTAGGGTTAGGGGTATTTTCTAGGGTAAAATTCTTGATACAAGATTTGAATTGGTAACAGGTTAAAACTAATGTTTCTGCACTGGCAGATATTCTTTTTCACTTGCTATAAGAAAACATAATAATCAGTAATACACAAAAATGACTTGATAAGATGAAGATTTTTTGCAGTGCACAAACGTTTAGTTTTAATCCGACTGGCTAATAGAGGTTGAGGTTTGCATACTGTGCGAGCCGGTGAAAAAGAAAAGGATCAAGCTGTATGCATGTTCATATCAGCTCCATCTTCACCTGTGGGGGCTCATGTGACCGTTGGACCTGCCCAGTTGCAGTGAGTCACAGCACAGTAAAGCAGATGGAAAGGTTACAGAAGCTGTTTGATAGCTGTCTGCTGGAGAAGTCATGACACAGCATAACGAACAATTTCTAAATGACTGAAACTGCAGCGCTTTGCTCTGCTCTCTCCAATGGCGCCAGTTCAGATACATTTGCTGCTCACTGCTATGGTTCCATACCTCAGAGGATCAGTGGCCTTCATTTGGACTAGATTTTCTGATAATGGTGCACCTCCCATCTGATTTGACCGTGACTGGATGAGTGTTTGAAAACTCCAGCTCCAGTAATCAATCCTGTGATTCTTTAGTGGGATATTCTCAGACAGCGAAGTGACTCACAGGTCTGTAGTGGCCCCACCCTGCCATGTTGTGTTTAATGGTCTCATGTCAGAGGAACGATGGCATTATGTAGCTTTATAGTGTGTACCCTGAGGCATGATCCAAGTTAATTGCTTGATATCCAACTAATGCCACTGATAAACCTCCTAAGAAAGTTCTAGTTTGCAGTCTTAGTGGGTGGGGATGCATTTCCAGATACAAGCTATCAACTGAGGCTCCAAATAATTCTCAATACCTTGAATGGTGTAATATTCTTAAACAAAAGCATAGTCCTGATGAAGTTCCTTAATGAAATGAATGAGATTCATTCTGTTTCCAATTCTAATAAACAGCTACTTTACCACAGAGAGGAGACTTCATTACATCCACCTCAATTCTCCAAACAGCTGAGTGGGACAAAACTGCCCCCATCGGCTCCATATGACTCGGAAATACTTTCACATGAGCTTGCATATTTCCCCTGTATCGATCAAAGAACAGAGAGAATAAAAAGAGATAGGATGTCTTTTATAATCGATACGCGTGTTAATGTTGGGTCCGGATCTAAGGATGGAAAGAGAGGGGGGAAAAAACCAATGTACATCCTCACATCCTCAGTCCATCTAACACTCCCTGTTCCAGAGCGGTGTTCACTGTTCTTCCTCCCTATGCCCTTTTGGTAATTGGAAATGTGGAAACATGTCACATGTTAGTTTCAGTCTGCTTTCCCTGCAAATTAAATAAAAAAGTAGAAATCAATGGAGATACTAGTGCACAAGAGGGAAGACTGGACATTTCCACAATCTCCACATCTCGCCATCTGCATATGAGTGCTCTCTAGTGGCAGTCAGGGGAATCTACAGAGGCCCTTTGCTGTACACAAACGAATCATTTCTCTCACTGGCAGAGGGCTGACAGCTACGGAATGATAAGGGGAGCTGGAGCAAAAATACTGATTCATCTTGCTCCATTAAAATGAAAAGCAAGAGAGAAGGAGAGGCAGAAAATAATGCATCGCAGATTAAACATATGTTGCAAACACAAGTTAGGCCTACATTATTCATGTGTGACAGAAGACAGAGGAGCAAGTAAACCATGATCATACTAAAGCAAACATTTTATTTGTTAAAAATACAGTAGAAATAGGAGAGCTGTCACTGGGGGGAACAATTTTGAGTTTTTACATGTCTACAATCAGTATTAAACAACTAACTCAAGAAACTTGGTAAAAATACAAAGACATATTTGCCTGTGACAAAAGATGCCCCAATATTAACACTGCTGTGCAGTTCATCTGTAAGTACATCTGTGAAACACTTCAGTTACGCATCAACGTGCGTCATTTTAAAATGTCTTGTGCATCAGTTTCTTTCTACAGCCTCTTTAAACTGAGTTTCTGCCTTTCATATTATAGACACAGATTACATTAGAGCATTTCAGTTAAGAAATCAACTGTGTAAAAAGAATTTGATAGGTCTAAATATATTCTTTCTAAACTAGCACCAGAAGAGGTAGAGATTCCATTGATCCTATATAGAGGCTTAGCAGACTTTCCATTGGTTTCTTTAATATGTAGATTATTTTAATTTCCATTGGAACACTGCAGTTACAGACTTAAAGGGACACTGCAGTGAATTAGTATTTCACTTCTATTAAATTAGACGACATGCAAGAGACAGATTTAACAAAGAATGGTCAAACTCAATGCTGTAGAGGTCACGAAATCCTGATTTTTCGTATTGGTCAAGCTCTGAAATCACTGGATCCTACACTTCCCATAATGCAGCTCGATAGCACATTTTTCAAAATCACATTGTATGACATGAAATGACATTTGTAATAACACAAATTACTAATATCCAGCTTTGGAACATAACCTTGCTCAACAGTATGTTGTGTGTTGTGCTGGTCGCTATAGATAGCAGAGTCCAGCAGCAAAGTTGGAAAGATGGCATTAGAAGATAATGTTGGTGGATATCTGAGCATCAGACATGTGCATACTGCATATCTGAAGTTGATTTGAAAAACTGGTAGAGTGCCCCTTTAAACCTTATTGCTGCAGACATCAGTGAAGTGTGATGTCTGAGGTATGTGCACATACACCACCACCTCCCGCTGAAAATGGACAGAACCTTGTTATAAAGACGGAGGAGAGAGAAAGAAAAAACTGGTTTGGTACCCATCCAATCCAAAGCCATTTGGGGTTTCAATTGACAGTTCTCTAATATATTTTTTATTATTTAGGCTTAATCTTTATCTGGAAAACATTATTTAGTGTAAACAGTACTATGGTTGAAAAAAGCACAAAAAAAACAATAAATATCTTTGGCACTCAAATGTTTTAAGATGTTATTTTTGTAGATAGCAGTCAAAAAAGTCCTGATCTGGGTTCACATTCACAATTACTGCAACTTCTGAATTACAAAGAAAAGCCAAAAACAAGCACATAGATGCTATAAAAAATTTTTTTAGTGGCTACAGATAAATCCATAGCTGTTTCCTAATGCTGATACAGTGATGTATTAAAGAGTCTGTATCAGAATCATATGGAAAAACCACAAACCACAGGTTGAGTGCTATACAGGAAATACCTAACACATGACACTGTAACTGAGCTTTTTGAATGCAGTGACATTGATTCTTTTTCAGTGTGATATACTTTAAGGTGTGGCTAAATATAATTATATCTTATTCGAGATTACTCTCTTGAAATATTGAGTCTTATTGTATTTCTTAACAAAAGTATGCTAAAATATGGTGTGATGGTCACACCAGCAGCCACACAATGAACCAAAGGACAGGGTGGTAACTCTTTTTATCTCTGTTTCATTTACTTAGTTTGGGTTTCTTTTTGAGCGCGACACTCATAAAGCACATATACAAACAGATAATTAACTGGACACATAGATTTTGGTTTCATGTAACATACTCGCAGTTTCATCAGCAATTTTTGACAGCACAGTTATCTATTTGCAGTGCACACATTAAGTCAAGTCACTTGTCACAAGTTTGCTATATTTGTTTCATTAACTTAAGTTATTAAATTTTTATGAAGTTAATTCGCACGTGGGAGAAGTTTGCCTTGAAGGCTTTTTGCCAGAAAGCCTTTCTAACATGTGGTTAACGTTTGGTTAGGTTTAGGTACCAAAACTACTTGGCTAGGTTTTTGCGAAAAGATAATGGTTTGGGTTAAAAAAAGAAGTTAAAGGTGCAATATATGAGATACTGAACATTAAAATAGCACCAAACAGCTATTTGCTGTGTAAAGATATAGTGGAGTAATGGCGTCCTGATCAGAGAATGACGTCACACTCCCTCTGTGTGTGTTGTTCTCTGAGCTGCTCTGTTCTTTGTTTTGGAAGCCGGTCCGGCCGCACGTACATGTTTATGCATTTTCGTGCATGTTAGTGCATGTTAGTGCATGTGAGTCCCTCTGCATTATAAAGAGACTGAGAGAGTGACGCCCATGCAGCATTGTAACAGCGAGATGGCAGACTGCAGTTCAAAGCGTTCAGCTGAAGGCATTCATTCATTCAGAGCTGGCTCTCTCACTGCCCCCCCAGTCTCTCTTCCCCCTCTCCTCTCTGTACGCTCATGAAGTAAAGTACATTTCCCCTCCAGTCAGCAGTCAACATGGACGAAGAGGGACTATACCGAGAGAGGTCGACACCTCCGCAGCTAGCTGCTGCAGACAGGTTGGGAAGCGAGAGTGAAGATGAATCCACTTTTTAATCCCAAAAGTTTAAACAATAAACTCTGAGCTCTCCTTCCATTGACTCCGGATCAGAGTAGAATCCGGTGTGACTCCGGGTGTTTATTCGGTCTCCGGTCCTCCCCACAAAAGTGACACACATAACTGAGATTTATTTTGTTTCTGTTGAGTTTGAAGTGTGTTTTACAATCTGCGAGGTAAAATTCGTTTTGACAATGGAGTCTGGTGGCTTTGAGGTGAGCAATATAACAGCTGTTTCTGATTAGGGGGAGGTGGAGCCAACGTGCCGATTTGTTTTGGTTTGAGATGCTGGTGCTAGTGCGACATCTAGTGGCAGCGAATATCGTACAGAGAAACTTTAAGTTTTATGCGGGGTGTTTCCTGGGTGCTTGACCCACTTAACCCCCTAGACATCCTTGCTACATGGACTTTGTCGCTCTTTATACTACGTAACCTGACTTTCTAAATGCGTTCTAGCAGAAGGCTTTCCTGCCAGAAAGTCTGTCTTAACTGCACATGGGAGAAGGAAAACTTCTCCTATGTGCAGTTAATTCAGTTTTCTTTGAGTTACCAGTTCCTGGGGGTTGCTGCTGGAGTTGTCTGGCTGACCAACAAAAGGAGCACCAGCTGCATCAGCCCTGCTTAAATGGTGTTGATTGCCAATTGGACTGCACCATGTTACCCCCTACTTCGTGGGGAGGGGCAGTGGGTTCCAGTTTAATTTTCGTTATTTCTTGACAACTGTATTTTTGATATCGTTGTTTCTTTTTTTTTTTTTTAGTTAATATTAGCTAGCACTATACTGACATGTTTTGTGGTTATTGTAGTTTGTTTAAATGGTTAGGTCTCAGTCTATCCCACCTGTGTGTCTGAATGGCCTGATCAACCACTATTTATGTTTCCACCATGTCTCAGTTTGGCAGGTTGGTGCTGAGTGGACTGTGGTAAGAAAATTGTGGTAAAAGGTGTCATCTATCGTGACTGTGCTGACATGACAGAGAGAGAAATCGAAGATATTAAGGGAGGGGAAGTAAATCATGTGGAGCTGTTTAAAGCCTGGGAAGGTGGTAATCACAATTCCCCAGCAAGGGTGTTCATAGGATGTCTATAATTTCAAGTCAGGATCTATCAAAGACCTCCACTACATTGTTTTAAATGGCAAAGATATGGACATATGGCTGCGCTCTGCAAGCGAAACAGACAGTGCGCAAAGTGCGGGGAAGATGATGACATTCTGAACTGGGAAGTGTCTACTCCAAAATGTTGTAATTGTGGGGGAAGTCATATGGCTTCGTTTAGAGAGTTGCTGTGTCTTTATCAAAGCAAAACAAGTTGAGAAGGTCAGAGATCAGCATAGGATCTCCTATACAGAAGCCCTAAAAAAAGTGGTAAGGATCTAGTGGCTCAATCAATTTTAGAAGAACGCCTATGGGCAGGTCCTTGGTTTCTCATCTGCCTTCATCTAGCATGGCTTATCAGGAAGTGGTAATTAACAAAGAATCCCTTCTTGCATTTATGTTTGGTGTGATATATGGTGCTTGTGAAAAGAATTCGAGTTCTGATATAATTAAGTTTGTGATGGTCTGCATCCTTCAATGGAATGCAAGAAGTCTTATTGCCAATGGATGGGAATTTAAGACATTACTTTATGTATTCAGGAAACATGGCTAAAACCTTGCCTTGATTTTGTGATTCAAGGATATGCATGTCTGAGCAAAGATAGACCTGATAGGCCAGGTGGTGGGTGTGCTATTTTTTTATCATTTTGCATCAAAAATTGAGTATACAATTTATGAGTGTGAGGTATCTTTTGAATGGTTAATAGTTGAAGTGTGGAGTTCTCAGGGCAAAATAAATTGTCAACTTCTATAATCCGTGTAAGCCTCTAATTCTGCCCGAACTTGAGGATATAGTAAATAAGGTTGATTCCCCTGTCATCTGGGTAGGTGATTTTAATGCTCATAACCCCTTGTGGGTAAGTCAGGAAAGACATTCAAGTGGTGTTGTGATTGAAGAACTCTTTAGATAATGGAAATCTGGTAATTATAAATGATGGCAGACCAACTTGATTTGAAATTAATTAATTTAAAATGTCTTGTTTAGATCTGACGCTTGCTTCTCCAACTCTAGCAAGAGTTGGGGAATGGAATGTCCTGGAGGAAACTCAATGGGTAGTGATCACTTTCCTGTTCTGAGCCAGTTTAGAAGGTGCATAATTATGGATCCTGTGGACAGAGTTAACAAGGATTGTGTTATTGTTCCATGGTGGAATAGGGACTGTGATAAGGAAGTGTGGAAGAGAAAGCAAGCATTTAGAAGCTTATGTAAAAACCCTATTCAGGCAAATGCTATTGATTATGTGATGCAGAGCATTAGCAAGGAAAACTATTAAGGATGCAAAGTAGAAATGTTGGAGAGATATGGTCCAGAACCCATAAAATGCCTGGAAAAGTTATTAAGACAACAAGGCCAGTTCTGAATGATGGTTGCTCTGAGGCAGTGAATAGTAAAGGAAAAGCAATGTGTGTGTGTGTGTGTGTGTGTGTGTGTGTGTTATGTGAGATTTTTCAGGATGTTCATAATTCCAAGTTACTAGGAGAAGAGGGCTTAAGGTTAGGGGAGGAAGTCTTGAAAGTAGAAAAATGGAAATTAAATTATGTATGTAAAGGAAACAGCTCAATGTCTGAAAGAGCTTAAGGGTGCAGTGTAGGCAGGGGCAAATACCACTCCAGGCCAAGATAAGATAAGTTATGAACTTCTTAAACATTTAGATGACATTGTGTTAGATGAAATCCTTGCTCTTTTTAACTATATCTGGGAGGAAGGTAAGTTTCTAACAAAACGGAAAGACGCAGTGATTTCAATTTTGAAACCAGGAAAAGACCCATCCTGTCCATCATCTTATCGACCTATAGTGTTAACATCTGTGCAAAGTAATGGTAAGAATGGTTACAAATAGACATCCTTAAAGCTAATAAATTTGTGAACTATCAAGATGGTTTTAGAATAGGGAGAAGCACTATGGATTCCTTTGCAGTCTTAGGCCAGGATATTAGAAAAGCTATTATCAATAAGGAAGCTGTAATTGGGGTATTCTTGGATACTGAAAAAGCATATGATTCTATGTGGAGGGAGGGTGTGCAGAAAGATTTATTGGATAAAAGATTTCCTCATCCGTCATAGGTCAATACAGGTGAGAGTTGGGGGAGATTTTCCTGAAACTGTTGACATTGAAAATGGTACGCCCCAAGGCTCAGTCAGCATAGTCACTTTGTTGCAGAGTGCTAAAGGGAGAGAGGTGGAGAGTGAGTTTGAGGAGTATTTCCTGCAGAAGGGTATTCTCTACCATCAACATGGATCAGCTAAGCAGTTAGTGGTTACCAAGGCAGCCCGAGACACAGTACTTGTCTTGGGCCACTCTGTTCCCTGGCCACATAGGGAAACACAAGACCCTGGCTCACATTAGACCACACTTTCACTGGCTTTCTTTGCAGGCAGATGTTGCCCAGTTTCATAGGACTTGTCCTCAGTGCCAGAAAACATCAGGTAAAGGACAATCTAGAGCTCTGCTCCAGCCTCTCCTCATTGTTAGTACCCCCTTTTAGCGTCTTGGTATGAACATTGTTGGTCCAGTTGAAAAAAGCAGAGCTGGAAAGCGCTACATGTTGGTGATCACGGACTAAGCTACTAAATATTCAGAAGTGTCCCCCTAAAATCTGTCAAAGCAAAGACTGTGGCATTCTCCTTGGTGCATTTCTTCTCCAGAGTTGGTTCCCCCCTGTGAGATTTTAACTGGCCAGGGCACTAACTTTGTCCACACTTCTGAAACAGGTTTACCTACTGCTTGGCATCAAGAGTGTGCGAACAACCCTTTACCATCCACAGACAGACAGACTGATGGAGTGATCCAACCAGACCCTCAAGCAAATGCTCCATAAGTTTGTCAATAACACTGGCTCTGATTAGGATCAATGGCTACCCCAGGCCTCTACTGGTTTTATCCTATTTGAACTGTTGTATGGTCATGAGGTGAGGGGACCTTTTGACCTTGCTGAGGGAGGCCTGGGAAGAGGACCAGGAGAAGTAGGGGACATCATCATATCCTATGTTGTTTATATGAGAGAGAGGCTACAAAAGATGACTGAACTTGCCCAGCAGCACATGGCGGAGGCCCAGCAGTACCAGAAAGCTTGCTATCAATCAGTACAGCAGAGGACCTTTATCCCGGGTCGTTATAACTGCACACGGCTGGTTATCTAGGGGCAAAGTATTGGCACATTTCTTCGAACTGAAAGATGAGCTTAAAATTTTCTTTACTGACCATCACTTTCACCTGTCTGACCATTTGCATGATAAAGTGTTTCTTACATGACTAGTTTATATGGGTGATATATTTCTCACCTGAATGAACTTAATCTCAGATTACAGGGGCTCTCCGCAACCATATTCAGTGTACGAGATTGTTTCATTATTTTAGTCTAGTTAATATTAGGTAGTGCTATACTGACACGTTTTGTGGTTATTGTAGTCAGCTAGAACCACTGTACTGAACAACAGCTGTAGGGGGTATGGCCTCATGGCTCATGGGGGAGACTGACTTACACTGATTAGTCTAGTGAGTCTTTCTTTATATATATATTTAATGATGTAGATAGGCCCCAGCCGGTCGACTCTACGTCAGCATTGTCTTCGCAGGTTCAGGGCTGATTTAAAACAGTAGATGGCGTATTGAGCCATCTTCAACCCATGAAACGCAGACTTTGATTTGGTAAGAAATGTCAATATTAAAACGTTTGTTTGATGCGTTTCATCACAGTACAGTCATACAATTTAGTTTACAGCTCAAAAAACACGTTTAAGTGTGCAGCACCTCTTTAAATGGTTAGGTCTTCTATCCCCGTGTGTCTTATCAGCCACTATATACGTCTCCCCCATGCGTCAGTTTGGCAGGTCAGTTTGTGTGGCTCAGTTCTCTTCTCTTAGTGCTTGACTTTAGTTATATTATATTGACCTCTTTTATGGGCCCAGAATTATTGTCAGAAATATTTTTGTTGAAGTACGATATAACAATACACTTTTTTGATTAGTTTATTTAAATAATTTTTGCATGTTTGGATCAGACGACTACAAAAGCTATTGAAGGCCACATATGGACAATAATGTACATTCACTGAAGACTGAGGCTTTGTGGTTGTGTGTTCAGCAGATTCATTGAATTTCAAAATGTCTCCTTTCTTCACTGCATTTGAGAGAAGCAAGTCTGAGAAAATACAGTATAACTAATGCTTCAATCAATTGATCAAGAGACTGCAGCACCACCTACTGTATGTGTGTTCTACACAGTTATGTAAAATAAGCGTGTGATGCAGGCACATTATTTGATCATTGTAGGAATGCTGGTAAATCGCATTAAAAAGGGGACTTGATCAGTGATGTCAGCTCAGAGCCTGTATTCACCAAATATCTAAGAATATCACTGAATCAATGGTCAGGTGACAAAACATTTGAACTTCAGAATGTCATGAAGCATTAGTCAAACTCAGATCATTGCTCCTTTTACATATTTTCGATGTACAATGACTCTTTATCCCTGCTTTGATGAAGTGGAATCCTGTGTTTTCACACAGGCTGCTAAAGTGATGTCTGTTATTGGTGCTCCCCTTTTTCTCCACAGTTCAGTAACCAGGCTCGCCTCTGCTTCAGTTCACTTTATCACACGCTTGCAAAACTCTGTGGTTGAAGTCCTCTGGCTGGTCAGCGTATACATAGTGTCCGGCTCCACGGATCGTCTGCAGAAAGGATTGAAAACAGGAAGGGAAGCGGGTGATTAAAACAGGAGGCAATATACAAAAGAGAGGCCACAAAAGAAATTATAGTTTTTACTGGAGCGCACTGTGTCTTTGGGTTAGTGCTTTTATGAAACAAAGATGGAAAGAAATGTTCTATTTTAAAACATTTCTAGTAAAAACAGTTATGTTATCACAAATCAGTACCGAACGTCTTCAAAAGTAACTAAACAATGTGGTTGCCAAGCACCATGACTTCAAGATGTCTCCATACATTACAGCAGCGGGCACAGTTTGTTTCATAAGCCTATATGTCCACACAATTACCTTTCATTAACATCCTAGTGAGAGTGTGTATGATAGCACAAGATGTATAAAAAGTAAAACAAGAAAACCCAGAAACACTCAAATATGGCGTTTTCTTATGAAGTATGTATCACAATACGTGTGTGTGTGTGGGAAAGATCTTGTTGTTATACAGTTGAAAGTCTAGGAAGTGGGTGAGATGAAATTATTTTGCCAAATGTCTTTGATATTTTAATATATATTAAATAAGATATATATTCCCAGGATCCGTTGCCATAAATTAACAGAACATTTGATTAATTATAAAAGGTCTGTTTATTTTAATTGAAATTTAAACTATGTGGTGTTACATTTTAGTTAAAGGACAATTCCTCTTAAAACTACACCATCTTTAACAACAACAGAAAATCATTCAATCCTTTTTTATTTATGTCTTAATTCCCAATTGTTATACAGGAACATATGACTTATTAGTGCTGGCTAAGTTCATTACTACTGCATGCAGCCATTTGATCATATTATTTCTGGGAGTTAGGGAACAGCAGCTAAACTGTAACTTAGATTTTAGAATTAGAATAATTGGAAGAAACCGGTGTGAGTAAAAAGTTCAGTTATATTACTGTAATAACGTCAATTTACAGTCTGAGTATATCTATGACAGATACATGGACCAAACTGAGTCCAAATGGAAGTTTGTGCCAAATTTGAAGAAATTCCCTCAAGGCATTCCTGAGATACCGCGTTCACGAGAATGGGACGTATGTATGAACATACATATGAACGGATGAACGGACAACCCGAAAAACATAATGCCTCCGGCCACGGATATTGCCAGCATGGAGGCATAAAAATATTACCCCACTATATTTTTCCTCTCATTAGCAGGTAAAAGCAGAGGGGGTTTAAGTTTAGAAATCTAGTGACTCCAACATGAACTCATATGGGAGAAAAGTGGCAGGAAACAGACATAATAGGGTACAAAGAGTAAAGTGCATGAATTCACGTCCTCTCTCTCATCCAGTACACCATGAACTTACTATGATCTCCACATGAGAGTGTGGCCTCATCTCTTTGATGGTGCTGCCGGAGTTGCTGTCTATGTTGGAGCGAGATCCGTAGATGATGGTGATGGGGATCTCAGACTGAAGCTGGTCCATCCTCTGCAGCATCGGTCTCTTAGCCCAGCCGTAGGGAATGGTCATATTCTTAAAAGCCGTTTCCCCACTGTGACAATACAGAAAAACAATGAACCCAGCACAGGACAGCAAATGTTGATGACAAGGCATAACATTAGGTAGTGAAACTCTCAAATGACTGCAGCAAGGTAATGAATAAATTGCTTTCATTGCAGTTATTAAGAGACAGACCTGGGGGTTTGCACATTCAGGTGGTAGATGTACTCTGACACAGTATTGTCACTGAACATGGAGCAGAACTTCCTCTTGAAGTCGGGTCTCAGAGTCTGGACCAGAGTGGGACCTGCAGGGGCCACGGAGGAGACACTCAAGTGTCACAACCAAGCATGTAACCATTAAGAGACAAGGCTGCTTCATTACATTTTACATGATTATTAACAACGGGGAGGGCTGGAGGGCACAAAAAAGGAACCATGGTTTGACTTGATTTCTCTTCAAAGTCTGGACCAAAACATTAGAAATCAGCTTTAGTGCTATTCTTGTGCCATCATGTGCTCATCATATGACTAGTTTTAATTAGTAGTCAAACTAGTTTTCTGTATGTTAAGAAAACATACATAGAAAAATACTCAAAATACTTAAGTCTCTCAGCTAAAATAACATTACCAAACCATTTTAACCATATGGGAGGCAGCACCATCAAAGAGATGAGGCCACACTCTCATGTGTCTTTACAGAGCCTTGGTTCAACCATATAATCAACATTTTCATACTGCATATATTTTCATATTTCTTATCCATCCTCTCTCTGTATGCTCCAGATGCTCAGCTGCTCTTTTACATACCCTGCATTCATATTCCTCTAATTTTCATGCTTCTCATTTAAATAAACTGTTTTATTTTATTATTTATTAGTCAGCTCTGTCATATTTGATACTGTTGTATTTGCTCTACTCTTACTTGTAGCCCCATTTTTATTCACTGTCTCTATCTATCCTGTTGTGCTGCAGCCACTACCTGGTTTCCCCTCAGGGATCATTAAGGTTTCATCTAATCTAATTGCTAAAAACAGGTTAGGTTAGTCTTTGCTGTGGTACTGTGCTATAATTTACCACCTTATTGCTCCACTCTTACCCAGCGGTCCGACCAGTCTCAGGCCAGCCAAGGGGTTGAAGGGACTGAACATGGCCCCTAGGGCTTTGATCCATACCGGGATGGGACGGTCTGCCTCTACTGTGTCCGGGCGCTCAGGGAAACCCCAGGGCTCCACCAGAATTATATGCTTTACTCTGTAGGCCAGAGACAAAGAAATGGATCATACAGACCCACAAATATATATTAATATGATTTAAAGGAATAGTTCAACATTTTGGGAATTTTGCGTATTTGCTTTCATGCCGAGAGTTAGATAAGATGGATGCCACTCTAATGTCTGTATTCTAAATATGAAGCTAGCAGGAAAGTGGGAAACAGCTACCCTGGCTCTGTCAAAATCTGCCAACAACACCTCTAAAAGTCGACTAATTAATATATAATATCTCCTTTGTTTAATCCATACAAATACCAAAGTGTAAAAACAACAATTAGTAGTTTTACACAGGGTCATGTGCCGGATGGATTTCTTGGGCAGGTCCAATGACTTCCTGGAGTATTGTTGGCTCCCTGAGGTTGCCAGGCAACCATCTGATACTCCAGGAAGTCAAGGGCAAGCTCAGCTAATGGTTCCCTGACCCCAGCTTAATTATTAAAGAGACATGAGTGTGGTATCAGCCTGCAACTTAGCAGTTAATTTTCATTTTCACTTTCATTTAAGCGGTTTTGATATTACAGTTATATTGGGGAGTTGTTTATAACCTGTCTAAATTATAACACTGTCGCCTAGTGCTTCTCGTGGTGGGAATTGTTGGTTAAACAATATTATAAAGAGTACAGTCTAGACCTGCTCTATATGAAAAGTGCCCTGAGATAACTTCTGTTATAGTTTGGCGCTATATAAATAAAACTGAATTGAAACTGAATTGAATTGTCTAATCTGTTGTGCTGCTGCCCTGATGGACCCTGTACAGGTACGGAGAGTGGACGTCTTTACAGTCAGTCTGGTAAGTAAAAGGTTATATAGGCTGTAAAAACAACCAACTTTTCTTTGAAATCAAGGGCTTAACCAGGCTTCTGGGATTTATGATTAAACAGAAGAAAAAAAAGGCAAACGGTTAAATTATTACAGCTTATAGACTGTCTTCCTGGTTCATGTTTGACCTACTGTAGCTGTGTGTGCACACCATTTTCCTGTGTGGTCATTCCCAGTTTTACCTCCGAATAAAGTGATTTAGATAATTTGGCTGTTGGTTTGTTTACAACCTGTCTGATCGTCTGGCGTTTCTTGCCCTGCCTGACCTTGTTGTAGCGATGTCACTGTGCTACATCTAAGCAATAACTTTGGTGAATACAATGCTTTGATGGTCAAAGCTATGAAAATAAGTCAGAATAAACCAGAATTATACTTTACTGCTTTGATAGCGTTAACACAGTATGTGTACAGAGTATGGACACACAGACCATGCATCAGAAACAATATAAAATCAATGCCAACCGCACTGTGTCTAACATTACACACAGTACAAATTGTTTAGGCCCTCAATTTGTTATTTAATTTGTCTATTATGTTGTCCTGTAACTAAACAGCACAGTTCAGCTTAAATAAGGACATATGTCCCTGATTAAGAGCATCTCATGTTATAACTTAAAGGCCATTTGGAACACTGAGATAACAATAAGAGGACAGGAAGAGGGATTTTTTTTTTGTATTACTGATGAAGGAGGGCGATAAGGGATTGAGGACATTTTATCAGACATCCCTTGGGGAGTGCAGGGTGCCTGCTGGAAGCTTGGTGCTGGAAACGCAGTGAGAGGAGATGATTCTGGAGAGATAGAGTCTAGTGGGAGGAGAGAGGCTTGGAGGACACTGCTGTTATCACAGGCTGCCAGCACCTACAGGCTCACTGCTACAACTATATCCTGTATACATGCTGGCATGTTTTGTTAGTCATGTTAACACTAATCAGGGCAGAATCATTATTCAAAACACTGTTCAGTTCAGAGTAACTTTTCTCCTTCAGGGCAGGGTCTACTTCTTTGTTCTTTTGTCTATAAACAGTCTCGGTTGAAGGATAATTCTGGTTTATTAAAACTTGGCTCTTGGCAAAACTCTCCACTCAAGGTCCACTTACTCCTTTAGCAGATTAAACCTGCATTTATTGATTTTTTTGGCCACTTGGGGGCATCTGAAACAAGTTGTGAACACAACATTGACACATCGTCACCTTTTAAGTTGATGAAATGAACTAGTTAGCAAACAGATGCTTATTTACATATCCAGCAGTCACGGAGCAACATTATCATTCATTTGGAGTTGTGTTTGTGTCACCTGATGACTATAAGTCCTCTCTTTCTCTTTTAGCTCTGTTTTGGTCTCCACCAACTCCTGAGGGAACTATCAGGCTCTTTAGCTGCTAGATGCTCCACTATGTTCACCAGCTAGGCTCTAACTCTGTCTGTCTGCTGTTAGCTGCCTGCTGTGGCCGAAAACAACACCATGAGACCAGCGAGAGGGAACCAAAACAGTAAAGTTGTGGGCCGGACAGCAAAACAACGAGCTGAAACTCACTATAAAGCTGAGGGGAGCTACAACTTTCCAAATGTAAAATGCTAATACTCAATTTGACAAACAGGAGTTTAACTTCATACCATGTGCTTTTCCATACTTTTTTACATCTAAGATGATTAGCCAATCAATTGAATATCTTTGGTTTTGGACTGTTGATCAGAACGCAAGCAATCTGAAGACGTCAGCATGGGTTCAGGGAACTTTCAATGGGCATTTTTAACAATTTTCTAACTTTTAATAGACTTTTCTGTGATAATTATCACAATCAGTATCACCCACTCCTGGATCTAATAATTCATTTAATCACAACAATGAAAAATTTAAATGATGAGCGCCTATAAAAAGTGCATAATACTCTCACCTATAAGACAATCTAATAAAACAGCCTAGTAAAAACCAACTCAAGCTTATGTTGAGATTCTGATCAAAATATTATAAAAGCCTGTCATCCTCCACCTCTCAGTGTCAGCCAAAAAGTCTAATTTGCTGAATGTTCCCGATTGAACTACATCCACATATCCTGACTGCTGCTTTGCCCTTGGTATTACTTTTATCACAAATGCAGCCCATATCATCAAGATCGGCACCAAAGGATAAAAGATCCCTTTTAAATTAGAGACAACACAACCCTACAGTAAGATAAGAAAAATCCCATAATCTGCACCCACCTGCCTGGGTATTTAATAGAGTATGACACAGCCAGGTATCCTCCCAGGTTGTGTCCCATCAGTATCATGGACTCCAGGCCCATTTTAGTCCTCCACTGCTCAATGGACTCCACAAACTGGTCCTCTGCCTCCTGAGTGTCTGTGGAGAACAGAGGCCTGCTACTCTGTCCGAATCCCAGCAGGTCCAGGGCGAAGACGGGCCGACGCTGCGAGAGAGCATCCAGGTTCTGAGCCCAAAGGCCCACGCCACCTCCAAACCCATGGAGCAGAACCATAGGGGTTTTGTCTTTGACACAGTCACTGCTAAAGGTCAGGGTCCACAGCCAGCTGCCGTTGGAGATGGGGATGCACTGTTTGGAGAAAGTGCCGTGTACACCTGAAAAGAAAGGGAAGATCAAGGAAAGAGAGGAATGTAGAGTTTAAAAGTAATGTCATAAGAAATGTGTGATTATTTATTTTAACTGAAAGCAAGAAATGAAAATTGGTCAAAGATACAATTGCACAACCTCACACTTATATGATGCCATTTGTATTTGTTCTTACTATTTGGTCAGTTTTACCAGTTGTTGTTTTTAGAAGTGACATCTTGTTAGAGTATGATGCATGTGACCCGTCCAAGACCACAGTGCATTGGTGTATAAGACCATGACACACTGCCAGCTAAACACAGCAGAATTTGGGGGAATAATGGGGGAAATAACAGATCATGCAGTGATGTATCAGATCAGTCCGATCAGCTTCAGCGTAACGGATATCCAATAAGGGGGCGTGTCAGCCGGTAAAAGTCTTCCCTGAAGGCTGCTCTCGTGTATCCTCGCCCATGGCTCCTCAGATATCTCTCCTCGGAACAGAAATAAGAGCTTTGGGACGGCCTTCAAGATGGCGGACCAGAAGAACTTCTGGTTCAAGCGAGGATCAAGGAAATATCAAATAAGAGACTTGAGATGCACCTCCTATCTGTCATTATTTTATTATAGAAAATGTATATTTTGTCTAAACTGCTAGATGTGACATGCCCTGGCCGAAATTGACAACTGTGTAACAATTCAGTAGGTGTCCAGTATGAATAAGTGAGGGACTGAGAGAGTGAGTGAGTGACCACAGTTGGCGAGTGCATGGTCATGGTGGCACTCCCTGCTCACACTGTACAAAAATAGACCATAGTAGAAATTTAGTCGTATCATCTAATTATTACTCTTTTCATTAATAAAACCCCCAAATTCTGTCATATGTGGAAACTAAAAGCTAGATAAGCTGACCCTTACATCGCAGCATCTTGTCCTCTGCAGTCTGCAGATGGATCTGAGAGGTGGGACACCATGATGGTAGCCAGCTGGGGATCCAGCACCACCTACACAGACAGAAAAACACCACTTCAATCATCAGGTTTATGAGCACCATCATTAAGAACTGCAGAAAGGACATGGTGTCATTTCAGTGAGGGAAGAAATAAAACAGCATGGGGTACAAGTTAGTTAGTTTGTTCATCAGAATTGTGAAACCCCTGTGTGACAATGTGGGGAAATGTCAAAATAAAGCATCTGTGGATGAAACCAAATAGCAGAAGTCCAACCAGGAAAGCCACTGACACGCCATGCACATGACTCCACCTTCTCCAGTCCACACACTTTTGTCAAATTACTTTGCTCTACATTATATTTCCTATTCAGTCCATGCATGGCCCTCTCTAAAACCCCAACCTTTATGTAACCGCAAACAAAAATCCCATTTTCATACACACACCCTATGGATCTGCATCAGTGGTCAAAGCTTATCTTCAACACTTGTAAGTGTGGGAACATCTATATTAAAAATTCCCTCCAGACACGTTTTAAAAATAAAAAAAAAAGTTTTTTATGTGGAATACTAATTTGTGTCTGTTTGATGTGTTTTTTTCCACAAAAATCCAGAATCTATGAATATGCAAATATTTTTCATTTCAAGTTTACCTGCTGGACACAAGATTCACACACATTTCAGAGTGGCGGAGGGCTTTAAAGGTTTATCTGAAACAATGCTGCATCTTAAACCATCTTACCTTATTGTGGCGTCCACGTAGCCCCACACACTGCTGACCAGACTGTGAACACCAACAACAGACAGCATTCTCTGAACAACCCTTAAGCCAAAAGAAAATGAAACAAGTAGATGGGGGCAAAGAACACTGACTGACAAATGAGGGAGCAGTTATATGGTTAGTTAGATATGGTTGTTAGTAGGTGACAAATGTATTTACCAGGAGCACATAGCTTGCTACCTCAGTTCGCTGTAGTTAACAGTGACATGGATGACATCCGACTACGTCATCTTCTTGAAACAATCATCTACATTTTTAAACTTACATGTGTAATCTGGTAAAAGTGGCAAAAACACCACTATCTTCGAGGTCTCTTCGACACAGGAAGGGCAAAAACCTGTTACATCAGACAACATGGTTCTCCTTCAGTGTCATGTACAAGCCTATGGGCACCATGTTAATATGTTGTCAAGGGTCAAGGCAGTACCCTGAAGGTAAACACACATTTTTTTTAAAACAAATATTTCACTGCTAGTCTATGACAACAATATGCAGGTATTTTCCGGAGTTACACAAAATGACACAGTGTTGTTGTAATGCCAACACATAGGACGTGTTGAATGTCGCTTGCATTAATGTACATACTTTCACAAACAGGGGCTTGAGGTGGGTTAGAGGAAATACTCACAGTCTGTTCTCTGTCACCGCTTGCTCGGCCATATTACAGCACCTCTCTGATGCTACTCGCGGTCACATGACCCAAGAGACTCGGACGTAGTTACGATTGAAGGCATTTGATTTGTTGTTTCGGATAACTCCGCCGGGCGGTGCCTTCCCAGCTGAACGTCCACGACGGTCCTGACCCCGCTCATCGCAGCGTTTCTTTTCTTGTCTGTAACACAAATCAAGCGCAACCAGTTAGACAATGCGGAAGTAGCCTTTTTGTCAAATATCTAAACATTGCTACTCAGCAGAGGAGAGAGCTTTGGTAAGTAACCAAATAACATTAATAGTTATCTTTTGCAAATACTTTGCGCATATTAAACGTAACACAAGATTATCTTGTTTGCACTGACAGCTTTTGGTACACACTAACATTACATTTTGAACAAAAGTCTTGCGTTTTGAGTAATACCTGCAAGTCATTAAAAATGTTAGAACATGTATTCTTCAATAAAGTACTTTCCCATGTTCAATCAACTAAATATACATTTTTAAAAGTCAGTTTACTGTGTAACCAATGCATAGGCAGACTGCTAAGGTGTTGATTATTATTGTAATGATTCAGGGCAGGGCCATAGTAGTTAGGGGAATAGTGGAACTAAATACCCAGGGCCCCCAACATGGGGAGGACCCTCAAAAAGAAAGAAAGAAAAAAGAAATAGTATGACAGAGTATTTCTTATATCTAAAACAATATTTGAGTTTTAAGATGATTATAATGTACAGTGTTTCACAAGTGATAACTTTTGAAATATCATCAGTTTACTATAGATATTTTGATATATCAATATAGGTATTGAGCATTTTTACTATTTTGTTTACAAATGTTGCTGATGCAAATAAACCTTTAGCTGCATCAGAAAAATGGAATAACTTGAACATTACTTCCTGTATTAAAACCAGTCAGTTTGAGAGTGATAACAGGTTCTTATCCTGTCTTTCCAGTCTTAATCCTGGGGCTACCGTTGTTCTGTAGATACTGTATATGGATTTAGAAGTTTCTAAAGTTGGATTACATTACTTATGTGTTGCAACAGGCTGGGCTAGCTCTTGTTTGAAAATGACCCATGACCCAGTTTGTGTATTGTTGTTTAGTCCATGTGGAACAACATTTAGAAAACCTGAGATTTCCTTTGGTTAAATCTCAGCTGCGTTGTTATAGTCAGAGCGACTGTAACGTTGGTGGGTGTAACAGCTGACATGTGCTGCGCTGCTTCGTGACGTGGAACATAACTGCAGTCCGCCGGGTGCCGCAGCCTTCAGACTCCAAACTCCAAACTCCAAACTCCACAGACATGTCGCGTATAATCTAATCTGACTGTTCACAGATCAGCAGGGCCGGCTCCTGCCCCGAGGCTGGAACAGAGCCGTTTCCTACGCAAACACAGTTCTGGGTGAGTACTACCCCGATACACAGAGATTAGCTCTGAAGTAGGCAGCAGACAGTACGGTGCCAACCCTGTGGATTGTTACACGGTGGCAGTCTGCACTACTTTTCCACTAATGCCTATTTTACTAACAGGCGTCGCTCCCACACGAGCCCCTCCCTTTCTGTGTGTGTGAGTTGGGCAGCTGTCCGTATCTGTCATCTGTCATCTGTTCACCAGGCCACTGGCCTTACAATTTATGGATGTGGTATAAATGAATTCACCCCGTACAGTAGACCATAGCAGCAGTGATCCCGCTGGTGATGATAAGATGCCTTTATTGCTGGGAGGACTCTTGGGTGGAGCAGCTGTTGAGAAAACCTTGTGCAACCCTGTCAGTGAGAGTTCCTGAATATTTACTTTGACTCTGGGCAAATGTCTCTTGGTTTTCTGTATGTGGGTTGTTCACATTAAAGATAGGCTCCCTGATATTGTTAAAGCACACAATAGCACCCCCAAGTCCCAGAATGTCTTAAGACAAAGTTTCAAAGGAGGAAATGTGGGGGTTTGTTTGTCAGGTTTGTGAATGATCTTTAACAACAATTTAAAGTTTTTTTTTAAATTTTAATGTTTAATGTAACATGCTTTTGTTATCAAAATAGTATCATATGTTTTCTAATTATCAAATAGATATAAATTCTATGTAAAATCCTCTTTTTCTCTCTGAGAAGCACCACAGGACATTTCGTTTCCATCTCGTTTCTGGTTCAGGTACGCTTGGAGACGGGAAGATGCTGCAGGGGCCGTCCGTAGACTGCAGTGGCCCCAGGTTCACTCCTCTGGTGGTGCTAGAACTGGCCTCAGACACCAAGGAGGAAGCCATTACATGGCTACTGAGCAGGATAAGAGACCAACAACAGAATGGAGGTGTGAAAGTTTGAGTTTCTACTCCTCTCTAGTATTTGTTGCCACTGTTTGTCATTACATTCAGGGTTATTAATTCCGTCATCTCCCCAGGTGCTGAGCTTCTGGTGGAGCAGCTGGGCCCTGGAGTCGGGGCTCAGGAGAAGGAAAACCCCAACATTTACCTGGTGGGGGCTACATGGCAGAGGCTGCTCTCTGGTGCTGAGGAAGTGGGCCTCTTCAAGGAGTTCAATGATGGATCCATGAGAGGTTTCACCTGTGCCAACAAACACAACTTCAAAGACTTTAAAGGTGAAGTCCAGGAGGATGCTGCATGAAGGCTGTTGTTTGTCTTGCAAATATTTCTGTTGTAGAATAAAATCTTACTTAAAGCGGCTATAATCTATATTTTTAAAATAACAATGTGTGAAATGACAATGTAAAAACAGTGTAACCATGTGAAAGGGGTGCCTCGTAGTGATGAACCTACAGAGAATTATCTGACTCTGCAGCTCCCCTCAGCTTTACAGAGCTTTATAGTGAGTTTCAGCTCATTGTTTAGCTGTCCAGCTGCAACTTTACTGTTTCGGTTCACTCTCACCGCTCTCATAGCATCGTGTTCGACCGCAGCAGGCTGCTATTTTCAGAGATAAAGCTCACTGTCCTCTACCTGCTCAGCAACAAACAACAGTTAGATCCTAGCTGGTGAACACCAAGGAGCATTTAGCAGCTGAAGGGCCAGATGTTTCCCTCAGGAGTTGGTAGAGACCAAAAGTAGAGCTAAAAGAGAGTGAATATTTCTAGAAACACAACTCCAAATGAATGATAATGTTGCTCTGTAACTGTTTGCTAACAAGTTCACCATATCAACTTAAATGGTGACGATATGTCAGTGTTGTGTTCACAGTTTGTTTCCGCTGCCCTCAAGTGGCCAAAAAAATCAGTTATTGCAGGTTTAACTAAGGCTGACTCTGCCAATAGCCCAAATGCAACCAAATGAGATGCACAGAATACTGATGCAGGTACAAATCAACATGTAAAGGCACACAGGGTGAACATTTACTCAGGTCCGATTCTGTAAAATATTACATACTGTTAGTGACTTACAGATTCTAGAAATAATAAAAGCATCTGACATAAATTCCTCTGATAGGCAGTAGGGTTAGGTTCTGATTGCCAGGGTCATTTTAGATCTGGTTCTGAGTTGGTAAAATATCCAGATTTGTTAAATTCAGAATTTCACAAATCTTGTGTTGAATCTATTAGTCTTCTCTCTCTCTTTCTGTATTAGCAAAGAGCAATGTACACAACATAATTTAGCTAGATATGAAATAAACTGTATAATAAATCTGGCAGAACTTAAATGAAATGTATAGTTTTTTGAAATGTATAGTTATTTATAACTATTAGTTATTTATACTATAACTATTCTATACTAGGGATTTCGAAAAGGATTTCGATTAAATAACCGGGGTTGAGACTGATTTCAGATTTGATAAAATGCAATCAGACTTCAACCCTAAAAGCCCGTCATTTGATGAGTGACTGAGAATACACATGTCCATGACACCTGCAGTGATTTAGTGTTTCTGATTTTGTCTTGGCCCCAACCTAACTGTGAAGTTACACTATATATCATATGTGTTATATAGGCATGTTAAAGGTGTTTAAATCATAAGTATCCTCAATTGCAACAACACAACACAAGACAGACAAGGCACACACACCATATGTACATATACAACACAAATGTAGAGATAAGCCCAGTAGAGCTGAAATGATCAGTTGATTTCTTTATTAGTTGGTCGAGAGAAGTGTAACTAGCAAACTATTTTGTTAATCGATTAATTGTTTCAGTCAGTTTTTAAGCAAAACTTTGTGGCTTCAGCATCTCCAATGTGAGAATTTGCTGATTTTCTCTGTTTTATACCAGTGTAAACTTGACATTGTTTAGAAATAATGATTAATTCATTAATTGTAAATAACCGGTAGTTAAATCAATGATGAAAATAATCGTTAGTTTCAGCCCTAAAATAGTGAACCTTAGGGCATCATCACAGCCCCAAGGTGCTGGAGGAAAATGAACTGTAGTGTCAGAACAGACTGCTGTCATTGTAAGTGACACACTCTGACTGCAGTTTTGGTCACGGTGTGAAATCACTGGCCTCACCATCGCAGCCTCAGTATGGCTGTTTAACATGCCTTTGTTGTGAATGTCACGGTGGCTGTGCGTTTGCTGTCTGTGTCTGATCTGCTCTGTTTCTCCAGGTGATGGGGACGACTTCCTCAGTATGGCTGAGTGTCAGTACATCATTAAGCATGAGCTGGACACATTAAGAGCCAAAGATGAGACTCATGTACCAGGACACTCGCAGGCCAAGCTTTACCCTGGGAAATCTATCAGTGAGTGTTTCTCCACCTCTTACTCCTCTATACTATCTGAAACCAAAGCAAATGCTGAATGATTATGTTTGGCAAGAGTACCAATTAATAACAGCAGTGATAATTGTTTTATACATTATACAAATGGCAACCAATTAATAAACAATAGCCACTGAATACTGAATTTTACTTCGACATAATCAACGCGCTTTTCCTTCTGTCTGTAGCAGATTCTTCAGATTTCTTCAGTTTCAGCTTGTGACAGGATTTCAGCTGCTCTTGTGGCACATTTGAATTGTTCCTCCAGTATATTGTGGAGTTTCTTAGTAGTAGTGAAATGTTGAAGTTGCAAGAAAAGACGGCAGCACAACTCTGCCTCCACCTCTCCTTGGGAGCAGACTGAACACAGCCTGTCTCCCCCACTGCTGCCTCTGTCCCTCCCTGTCTCTCTTTGTCTCTCTCGCTCTCTCTGTGGCTGCAGTATGGAAACAATAAATATGCAAATGCAATGAAATATTCCCAAAGCGAGATAAGGAAGCAATGAACTTGCAGTGGAGATGGGGCGCCTCTATTCAGCGCCTGTGTTTGACAAATCGTGTTAAAGCAGAATGTAATCATTTTCGACAAATGATGCACTCAAGAAATGACAGATGAAATGATAGAGCTTTCATGTACTTATATTTAGTCACTCTGTATTAGACAATGGGAAATATTGCTGTAGACAGTGCATTGTGTACAATGGGCTGGCTCCCAGCTATTGTTTGCCTGTGCTTGTTTTAGAAAATTAAGCTGCATGTTTATTTGGTTGGGAAAGTGAGTTCAGACAAACAAAAGTGAGGGATAAAAATGCAGCAAAGCTGTTTTCATTTGACTCAAAAGTCAGTGAAACATCTTCCAAATAATTCAAACTTTAATAAACGAAACTACCTATACACAACATTTTCATTCATCATGACTTACATTGTTAAAGCAGATACAGTACAGTTGATGATTTTGGCACTGAAGTGAATTAATTGCAGAAAAATATAATGAAAAATGACAACACAGGAAGAAACATGCTGTTTTTTAATTTTCATCTTAGTTCGCAGACTGCAGTCCAAGAGGATCCTGATCCAAATCTTTCCTCTTCATGAAAAGGAGGAACTTAAGAGACTGTCTTTTTCTTGGTACAAAAAGGTGAAGTTGTCCCTTCAGCCTCTAGGTAAGTGGAAGAAGTACCAATTATCTCTCATCGTCTTTCTTGTGAGACAATCACACGTAATCCACATTATCCAGGATGAACAATTGTTTTGATGTATGGAGCGAGTCTGTTCAGAGATTTTCATTGTACCTTTCATTGTTACTCCTTCCATATGCTTCAATACGTCTGCCCTCACAATGATTCTCAACCTCTGTGGATGTTTTATTCTTCTTCTGAATTCTCTTCAGTTTACAATAATATTCCTCTGTCAGTATTTTTGATTGATTCTCATGAATGCTCCTACCCACTACTTCCTCTCCATTCTCTACCCCCAGATGCCATCAGACACTACTATGGTGAGGGTCAGGCCCTCTACTTTGGCTTCCTGGAGTACTTTACCTTTGCGCTGGTGCCTATGGCTCTCATTGGAGTGCCTTACTACCTGTTTGACTGGGAGGACTACGACAAATATGTCATCTTTGCTGTGTTCAACTTGGTCTGGTGCACTGTTATCCTGGAGGTAAGGACAGTGATTGTACCTACTTAGAAACCAGAGTCACTTGGTTACCTGATGTGGAATTACAACCTAAGGGGCCTAACAAGAAGAAACTTGACTATTACATTTTTTTTTTTTTTAAATGACAAAAGTGATAATACAGCCAGATGAATTACATGAGTATAATATATTGTAGCTTGAATGAATAACAGTCGCTAAGCAACTGATTGGCTGAACCTTTCCTCCGCCAGTTATGGAAGCGTTGCAGTGCCTCACTGGCCTACAGCTGGGGCACACTGAGCAGAAAGAAGGCCTTCGAAGAACCTCGGCCTGGTTTCCACGGCGTCCTCGGGTTCAACCCTGTGACGGGCCGCGAGGAGCCCCTCTACCCCAACGCCAAGAGGCAGCTGCGTATCTACCTTGTGTCCCTGCCCTTCGTCCTGCTCTGCCTCTACTTGTCCCTCTATGTCATGATGATCTACTTTCAGATGGAGGGATGGGCACTGACGGTCCACGATGAGGACCCCACATTCTGGACAGGAATACTGTTGTTCATCCCCAGTATTATCTACGCTGTGGTCATAGAGATTATGAACCTCATCTACAGATATGCTGCTGAGTTCCTCACTGAGTGGGGTGAGTAGTAGTGATTGTTTTATTGTACAGTACCCACGCATGCACTAAATCTGAAACAAATAGTCTATTATTCAGCAGAATGTCAGTCAACAACAGTTTTGATAATTGATTAATTGTTTAAGGCATTAACAAAGCATCCCAATTCCACCTTCTTAAATGTGAGAATTACCTGCTTTCATCATCATAGTAAAGTCAATATTTTTGGGTTTGGACCATTGGTTGGACAAAAACTAGCAATTTGAAGATGCCACCTTAAGCTCTGTGAATTTGCGATTTTGGAAATGTTATATATTAATGATTAATCCATTAATAGAAAAAAAAAAAGAAGAAAAACAGATTAATTGATAATGAAAATAATGTTTAGTTGCAGCCCTGAATCAACTAGTCTAACTTCTAGATTTACTTGGAAAAATATTTATCACTATAAAGTTACCTCATTTGAAAGACATCTACACATCTGTGACACTAAGGGACAGTTCAAGTTTTTAGAAAGTCTTTACCTCCCCAACTAACTAACCGCTGTACAAACAACATTATTGTAACACATTCATGAAGTTCACATAAGGAAAAGTTTTGATATTTTCCTGTTTCCTTTTGGATGTCATGCAACATAAACTATAATGCAGATGGGAAGATGGCCTGTGGTGGGCTGTAGGCTTGAATGTGTTTCTGTAGAACGAGTGAAGAAATGTGAAGTGGGTGAAGTGGAAAGATCTGAGGAGCTCTGCAGTTCATTTGTGTTCCTGACATGCTCCAAATGCGTTTTCCCCTCTGTGTATGTAGAAAATCACAGGCTAGAGTCTTCATATCAGAATCACTTGGTCCTCAAAGTATTAGTAGTGAGTATAAATCACATATTTGTGTTTTTCAGCTTTGCCAATTTCATCCATCAGTGATCAGAGTGCAGCTTTTCTTGTCAACACTTCACTTATCATCGCTGTCTTGACTCTTTTCCCCGTAGTTCAACTTCTTCAACTGTTTCGCCTCGCTGTTCTACATCGCCTTTGTCATGCAGGACATGGTGCTCCTCAGACAGGTAGGCTTACCTTCCCTTTATCCTTCTTTCATCACATTCTGGTTTCTTATCTTCTTCCTTTTCTTCTCTTCATCCCCTCCATTTGTTTAATTTCTTTTTTCTTTTCTTGTTTTCTTCTGTTTACTTCCTTCACATGCTTTATTCTTATATTCCTTCCTTTCTTAATCTCCTCGTTATTTCCTTCTTTACATTTTTCCGTCTACCTGGCTTCTGTTCCTCTTGTCTGTATCCAGAGTCTGGCCACCTTGTTGATCACCAGTCAGATCTTGAATCAGTTCATGGAGGCCTTCCTGCCCTACTGGCTGCAGAGGAGACGCAACAAGAAGATGATCCGCAAAATCCAGAAGAGAAGAACTCTGGAGGACAAAGAGCTTCCTCTGGCCGAGCAGGTCCGGCTGGAGGCCGACATGAGCACCTACCTGGTAGGTGCACAAGGTCTTTTCACTCAGATTTGGATAAACGTCGATTTTATGATTTTGCTATACCAGAATCTATTCAGTACACAAGACAAATGAGTATGTCTGTCTGTCTGTGCTTCTCCCTCTCTTAGGGTACATTTGATGACTACCTGGAGCTGTTCCTGCTGTTTGGTTATGTCAGTCTGTTCTCCTGCGTCTACCCTCTGGCTGCTGTCCTGGTGGTGTTGAACAACATCACAGAGGTTTACACTGATGCCTTCAAGATGTGTCGTGTGTTCAAACGACCCTTCTCTGACCCGGCAGCGAACATAGGAGTCTGGCAGGTGAGACACACAAAGACTGCTAGCTTGTTTGCTTCGGCAGCTTTTATGGATTCATCTGATTTTTCTTGACACAAAGGAGGCAGGTGATGTTATTTTTAGGAAATCAAAAGCTAAACACATGACCTGATGTTCTTTATTTTTTAAAGTGCACACCAAAGCAAAGGTTCAAATATTATTGAAAAGCTTAAGACCAATAACGGACACACATATTGTTGCCATGGTTCACCTGTGTCTGAGTGCCAGTTGATTAAGTAAGTCACTGACTGTTGCTGTCTCTCTGTGTCTGTGTCCAGCTCGCCTTTGAGGCCATGAGTGTGATAGCTGTTGTGACCAACTGTGCGCTGATCGGCATGTCTCCACAAGTCAAGGCTTACTTCCCCAACTCGGAGACACAGCTCATACTGTGTACAGTGGCTATTGAGGTAATTCATACACACACACACACACACACACATACACAAAGACACTCCCATGTGCATGATCACATACAGTATATATCTACATAGAACTGTAGGCCATCTGTGCTGTATTTTGCAGTACATCTGTGGTATTCTACCCTAACTCTGGGTGCACTACCTACCAAATCCTGCAGTGTGCTGCATTACAACTACTGGAACCTGCAATAGTATAATGATCCAAATCAAAGGCAGGATGTTCAATTCCTGTCCAAATCTTTACAGAACTGTTGCACAATGACAGTCAGTGGTAACTGTCAGTGTACAGTTAACACTGACTGTGTGCAGGTGGTATTGAGACGCTTTCCCCTGTGAAAAACACAACCTCAAACCTCCTGAAACACCTACTACGACAGCACCACAACGTGAAGCTCATGGAAATACACCCGACCTAAGATGAGCCCTCTGCGGCTGCGGAGGATGTCTGTAGCCCTACAATGGCTAAACAACCAAAACTGGATTTTAATCGTGGACAGCAGGCTACAAGCGACAAAGATGAAGCTTGTGGCTGGAGATGTGGTGGATGAAATGTTGCCTTTCTCCACGATTGACTCTCCGTCTTTCAGACAGTTTCTTGGGAAAATACCGCTTACAGGCAACAGAAGACCCCCCCAGATAAAAAAAATCATCAGTCTGAGCCAAGTGTGTTTTTCATCTAGCCTGTAACTTTTATGGATTCACAGGTTGCAGCAAAAAACTGCTAGTTTGAAGCCTTAGCTGCGCTTAGCGGCGATTACCCTGACAGTCACACAGAGGCTCACATGCAAAGCCAGGATTTTGAGGAGAAAGGACGCAATTACCAATTAACGGAATGGAAAAAACCGAAAAGTAATATAACGAGTAGTGTAAAGAATTACTGTTGGCACGGAGTAATAAGTAAAGTAATAATATTAGTCTTGAAAAGAGTAACGAGTATTGAGTAGTAATAAATTATTAATTATTAAATTTTTTGAGTAAGCCCAACACATCAAACTACGATGAAAGCTGTGATTAATTTTTTTTTTTTTTCAGAGCTGTTTAGCTGTCATACATATCTTGGCTTCACTCAGATTAATGATGACTCACTTTAGGCCGTGTGTTCTGTGCAGCCATATAATGTAGGAAAATATGAATATCGAATTAGACAGCTTATCAGCAGGATTAAATCAGGACTGGGAGTATAAAAAATCTTGATTGCGACATTTTTAGGTCAAAATGGTGACAGCAGTGACTTCACTGAATTTGGCTGAAAGTGAATAGACCTTTCACAGCAGACATTTTGACTTGTCATAGCAAGCAACGCACGGGTGAAAGTTCCATCAAGTGTCAACACCAGGATCCTGAAAGTAGCTCACCACAATGGAATGCAGCCGTTTTAAATGTTAGCAAACACACCTGTGCTTTTCCTGCTATGACATGCCAAAATGTCTGCTGTGAAAAAGGTCTAGCCTGCGGTCCAATAGTCAAAGAAATTACGTCCTATGTCAAAAACACTTTTCCTTGACCTTATGATGTTTTCCATCAAAGTCAAATGTGAGTGGATGTGAAGGAGATTATTAATAAGGACTTAGGAAAAGACAACCGCGGTGCTAAGAGAATCCCACTGCAATTACACTAGGCCACGTAATGACATGGGCGAACGGCCGAATGGTGCATCGCTTTAAATGTCACTGCCGCAAGGAATTGTGGGACGGCATTATCTCCTTTCCTTTCGTAAGGGATGGTGCAGTGTATCCTATGCTAAAGGAGATAAAAAAGGAAGCATTTAGAGAATTCCACCAGCTCCTATCATGGCTGCCACTTAGATACTTCCAGGTCATTTCACTCAGTTAGGAACCTTCCTGAGCAAAAAACCACTATTCGACCGCTGCCCTCAGTTCTGTCCTAATTGGTTGGGTACAACAATGTTCCTACATCTACAATGTTCAGTGTGAGAATAAAAATAAACTGAACATCCACGCAGATGTTTTTAGTCATTCTGGTTAGACCTTTGCTCAGGTTGAAATTAGGTGGAGCTATAGAATTATGCAGGGTCACCGAACTCAGCGTGTCACTGAGAGCAAAAAGTTGCTCCGCACAACTTCAGAAAGTCTTCAAAAGTTGTTCTGCCTTAACAGGTGCAATATTGGAGTGAAAAGATGTCAGTCAAGCACAGTCTGTACACTCTGACACAGTCCTGATGGTGTGAATATGTCTCCCCCTGCTCCTCACTAAAAATAATGAGGAACAAAATCTGGTTCTGCACCTTTTACAAGAGGTCTAATCAGGTAAAATAAGTGCAAACACCTGTGTGGGTGTACCATACGTATAAAGGGCCTTTAATTGAAACATGGAGTTACAGCCCTGCTCTGTGTTAGTATATCCTCGGCCACACTACAGTAAGTCAAGGGGCTGATTAAGATTTTTGCTCACTAGATGGAGCCAGAGTCCAAACTAGGTCCACATAGATCTCTGAGTGATAGAGAGAGACGGAGAGGACAGGGGAAAGAGAGAGACGGAGAGAATGGGTGAGAGAGATTTTGCGTGCATAAATGTTTTTTTGCGCTGTGTGTATTCCTGTCAGCCTATCATTGTTTGGGCTTTTGTGTGTGTGTGTGTGTGTGTGTGTGTGTGTGTGTGTGTGTGTGTGTGTGTGTGTGTGTGTGTCAAATCCAGCATTCCCACTCCAGATTCTTCCTCTCCCCAGTCCACCTCTATTAACGTTAGCATCAGCCCGCTCCCCTTTTCTCTGTGTTCTATTCAGACAGCATAAACACAGACAAACACACCGCCTAACACACACACACACACACACACACACACACACACACACACCTCTTGCCTCCAGAGAAGAAGCTCGAAATAACAGCACAGACGGAGAAATAGCAAGGCTGTAGTGAATGGGGAGGGTGATGCAGTGTGGAGAGGTTTCTATAAGACATTCATAGAGAAAACATTTGTATATTTGTGCTGCCTTAACAAGCTCCTGAGGGATGATTGTTCTAACCATCTAGTTATTGTCTGAGATGGTAAAACGCTCTATAAAGTCTTACTGTACTCACTGTACGGTGGTCTCTGCTGATGCTGAGGTAGAAACTGGGTCATATTGATTGTCTGCATGTTTGATTAACTGTGTGGTCTGCACACACAGAGCTGAATGATGAACTCCACTGTTCATGGAAAGGTTTTTTCTTCTTCAGCAGCTGTCAGGATAACCTTGTGTTTAATTAAACCTTCCTTTGGTGGGAGTTACCTTTTGGTGAGCGATAAACTGAGTTGTTTTAGCCTCGCTCTGCCTCACAGGCTACTGCAGATTAAGCGCACTGACTCCCAGATGTGTATTTTGTCCCAGGAACCCCCATCTGGACAGACTTTTGTCACCATCATTGTTGTAGTATTAACTGTTGACACTGTAAGGCAGAGGCATGAGTGGTTAGAGTAAAACCTATTTCTTATATATTGCTAATTAGGAACAACCAAGTGAATTAAGCTGATCCTCATTTTGCTGCAGACTCCCCGGAGGCCTTTATAAAGGAAAGTCAACAGGCTGCACTGTTAGAACCACAGGTCTGATGGCAGTGTACTTTTGCTCTATTGATAGCAGCCTACATCTTTTAACTTCATTGGAAGGTTTTTTGCATTCTCAGCTTGGCTGACTGCACACAAGGACCCAGACTAGACTCTAGATTAGTCTAGACTCTAATCAGCTGTTGTTCCCTCACTGTTGCATTTTTTAAACATGCTGGGAGAGACGGTTCTAGCAGACGTTGAGGGTGCAGTTACACTTTAAGGAATCACCAAAGTCATTATAATTCATCCTGAAGGGGAAATGAATATCTGAACCAAATTTCAATCCATCCAATAGTTGGCATTTCACTCAAAACCACAAATCTGATCCTCATGGTGGTGCTAGAGGAAAAGTCAGGGGATCACCAAAGTCATCAGGATTCATCCTCTGGGAACCATGTTTCCATTGAATGGCAATCATGCCAATCCATCCAAAAGTTAAGGAATTTCAGTCTGGACCAAAGTCGGCCAACTGACCAACATTACCATCCATAGAGCCATGAGCATCCCTGGAACAGGACAAATCTGTTTTCAGTGGTTCACATTAATAAATGAATTTGCATTTATACAAAACACTACTCAAAAATACAGATAGAATAGACTGAAAATATCTCGTGCAATCAGGGCTAAGGAAGCCAGGTGACATAGGGGTTTTTGCAACAGTATCTAAATGAAATGCTCTGTTCAAACCTCCTTTACATTTTCACACTTTCCAGAGCTTTTCAGTAAATTTGCTGTGGACATTAATTGTCCTCAGAGGATGAACTCAAAACAATGTTTTGACCCGTAGACCTTTACCCCAGGGCCACTGTCAAGCCAAAGTATCAACTTGTACATTAGAGATATTATAGATCTAAAAGGCAGATTGCCATGTAATTCATTAAGCACATTAATCCTTCTCAACTTTCTCAATTTCGGTCCCTCACAGATCTTTCCTCCAGCTCCGCCTTCAGGGCACAGTATCAACTTTAACAGACCAGTTGCCATGCTATTTACTGAGCCCCTTTATGCTCCCAAGGACATAATGTTTTTTATCATTTTAAAGACACCATGACCTTTAGTGCCGTCCTCAGGACAAACTTAATATTTTTCACCTCACTGCTGGTAAGACTGTAAAAATAACAAGTCTTGATTAAAAACTCAGCCAAAGAGATGATAGGAAAGTCATGCACTCTTGTGCTAACAGGGAGCATGCCACCTCTCATCCATCTCCTCCTCCTTCAAACTGTCTCCTGGGCTGAGTAGAAGTGAACATGACTTTTTATAGCAATAGACTGCACGCTGGCCCCGGGGATGATTTTCTCTCTTTGACTTTTACTCTGCCCCCTCACCTGAGTAAGGAGAGGAGGCGAGGTGCTGCTCTAGTGAACACAGAAAGAAATGAGGGCAGCTCACAGCATGTGTTAGGCTATTCCTCTCTCTTTTTCTGTGTGGTGGTGTGTGTCAGCGAGCCATCCTGCCATGGCATCCATGCAGAAACGGTCGGGGAGGAAAGGGTTAAGAGAAGAAATGATAGGTCTGAGGAGAGAGAGAAGAAGAAGAGGAAGATGGATTGAGAGAGGGAGAGAAAATCAGTGCATGTCTGTGTATGATGAACCTGGGTCACTAGCTGATTGTACATCTAAGCACGATCCTCCCTGTTACCATCCTGCACATTTCCTAGAATAGAGCAAGCAGGCTATTAAAGAGATGGGACAACAAGAATAATGAGAGCCAGGTTGTATAATATTTAGTGTACCAAGGGGGAGCTACACACAAATACATATGTCACTTATGGACACAACATTCAATATATTGCCATTGGAGAGGCGCTTTTTATCTAAAGCCATTAACAGGCCTGCGAGTGCATGCATTTTTAAGTGCGGCCACCTCCGGCGGGAATAGACCCGCTAACCCTGCCTCTATTAGTGCTGGGCTTCAGGAGGACAGAGGACCACAAATGTGTTTTTCATCTAACAGTTTCAAATTTCTCTCGTTAGGTCAGTCATTAGCCTTACAATTTTTTTAATCTTCATTCTTTAAAGAGAAAAAGAAGATTCAAACGGTGGTGGGTTAAAGTCAAACCATTCAGCAACTCTTATCTTGGTTATGGGATTGGGGGGGGGCAGGCGGGAGGGAGAGGGCAGCGCCTCGTCGCTTTCCAGCAGCGGTGCTATGATACCTGGGTAATTACTGTATAGGGCTTACACACATCAGTGAGCAGTAACCAGGCAACCGGCCAGCCTGCTACAGAAGCAGACAGAGACTTTATTTCAGAGTCACGGGTCTGTCTGTAATAATCTACTCATTTCAGTGCAACAGAGCAACAGAACAGGGACTCTGAACTGTGTCTGCTCACAAAGCCCCAAAAATGAAGGGAGGCATGATCAAGACCTAATGACAAGCACAGTAGAGTGAAGGATTTGTCATTTTATGTGTGATTTGAAGTTGAAGTGTACAACAAGCAGGTGTTTTTTGTATGACAAAACCTTTAGCGCAACAATTCAGAATTATATCATGGATTTGTAGCCTGTGTGGTATAATTGCATGTTACAGAGATGATGTGTTGACCTCCTGGACTAAACCAAAACCAACAGCGCAGGTTTTCCCATCAGTGTTAGTCCATCAGTGTGCGCACTGAACTCATCTGCACATGACACAAGTCCAATTCTCGCATGTCAAATAATTTCAAAACGTCTTCAACAATCTCTTTTAAAACTGCAAAACAGAAACTCTGTAAACTGTAAAAACTGAGCAGTTCAACAAAGTAAAACTGTATTTGTAAAGATGTTATTCACTAGTGATACGTATTTTTTTTTATCAGACCCTTATGAGTTAAAGCCGCATTAGTTTATTTTTTGGCCACTTGGGGGCAGCAGAACGAGCTATAAACACAACATTGACACAGGCATAGGGGCGTAAATATAGACAGTGCAGCAAATAGTCAGCAGCAATCCACTAACTGTACAATCCAAACACATTGTTGGTAAAATATATATACGCAGGTTGGTGTGTGTGCTTCATAAGTAGTAACTAGCGTGCACTAGGGCCCATCATAATAGCGTGCACTGGAGCCCGTCGTACTTGCATGTAGTTTTATTTTTATTAGCTTTCAATTTGCTTTAGTGTAAAAGGTTAAATCGTAATTCTGTTTAATTAAGTCTAGGCTAATGTCCTACAATATAATTTCAACAAGGAGAAACCGCTTATCATTCTTATAGCTGTGCTGTGGCTTGCGTGGCCCATATGTGCCTCTTTCATGTGGGTTTGTCAATTTGTCTGTTTCTCCAAGGTTATTTTCAGCAGCCCACCACACCGTAATCTCATTAGATGTTTTTTTTAGATAATTAGATTAGCTTTCGCCCCCTGGCAACTGCAAAAGCATCAGACCTGGACTCACCAATAAACTAGTCTAGCCTGAGTGGTCTTCCAACCTTATTTAATAGAATGCCCTTGCTGTATAGGTATTCATTTGTAGGGAAACCATGCATGTGGACTTTTTTTTTATTTGTATTTTTTTTTTTTAACCTCTAATAAGGTTAGATTAATATTGGCTTGGGGTCGGTAGCACTCAGAGGAACCTCATGTTATAACATGGATAATTCATTTTGAGTGACATTAGTATTACTTTGATTAGCTATGAGAGAAGGATGTCTGTTTTTTTAGTCATGATTTAGAACTGTCATTAAAGCTGCACTAACCAATGTTTTTATAGTTACAACGGGTCAAATAGCTATGTGTTATGTGAAAGGTGTCACTCATATTGACTAACCCACAATATCGAATTATCACTTGACTCTGCAGTTCCCCTTAGCTACACTACCTACCCAGCACCAAACATCAGACAGACAAAGTTAGCCACTAGCTGGTGAACATAGTGGAGTACTTAGCAGCTAAAGGCCCAAATATTCCCCTCATGTGTTGGTGGAGACCACACCAGAGCTAAAAAACACAAAATGAGCAATGTAATAACTTATGCAGCTCAATACATTTAATGCAGTCACTGAGAATATCACAGTCAATCAAGACTTTGAGGATTCCAATAATTCCTAAAACCCTGCTGCGGTCAAAAAATCTTTTGTATCTCAAAAGACTGATCTTGTGTCCTCGTGGCTGCCCTCTTCAAAGACATCAGGCCAGGTTCATAGGTACTCTGATCAGTTCCATAAGCAACATGTGTATCCAGGAAAAGGGAATACAGCGAAGACTATAGTCTCCCCAGCTTAACACGTGCCACAGAGTCTGAGTTTGAATGACGTATTCTGCTCATGTCAGATCACACATGAAATGGCAGAATTAGTAGTTCCTCATCAGTTGGATTGATGGTGAATTGAAATGCTAATTTTCCAATTAACAGTGGAGGGGTGTCATGGTAACAGCATTGCAAGTGCTGAATACTGAATAGTGGAAACAGCAGTTGCGCTGTGGTCCTCTTGATTTGTGCCAGTCTTGTCAGTGGTGTAGCTGCCTGCCCTCAAAGACCTGTCTGCTGTCATATTTTAAGATTATAGTCTCAGGTCAGGACACCAGCTGAGTCTGGGAATTATTATTCTTATTACCAAAATGGCTAAGACAACATTTCAGATGGTACTAGGGACTCACTTTTTGCCCCAATTAGAAGCTTTGTGTGAGGACTTGAGCCATGGTGAATGCACAGGAGGAGACGTGGGGGATCATGTAGGTGGAGGAGAAGATTAGTCGTGTTCTTTTGCCAGCTTAGTGTACTCATTGTAGCGACGACAGCGAAGATACCTTTCGAACTGAGCATTTGACGTTTGATCACATCCATTATGTTAGGCAGAACAGAATGCATTGTCAGAATGACAACATTTCAGGTCACATCCACCTTTCTGTCTTAACCGGGCATCCTCTCTGTCTCAGCCTAACCTTGTGCTGCTGAACACTTAGAAATGTAAATTAGCCTTGAATAGCATTAGCAATCAGCTAAGAGCTAGAGTGTTTATTGTGCACTTTCAATCAATATGACAAGTCACTAAGATCAGGGGTTTCTTCACTTGTTCTGCTTGTTAATTAGACGAGCTGCTGTGCTGACTGGAATGACAAAACCTCTTAGTCTGTGCTTCTTTAAGCCAGAAATGGTGCTCTTGTGCCTGTTCCTTTTAACAGCTCTTCTTGGAAACAAATTAAGGCACCACAGTGGATCCACAAATTTCCCAGAAACCTCATGTGCACACATAATATGTAACACCCCGGCTAAAACAAGAAGAAAGATCATTGGACTGTGGGTGTAGGTCAATTTAGTCTAATTAAAAGTGGAATTATGATCTCTTGCAACGATTGTAATGTTAACATATCTTGTTAAAGAAAATATTAGACCTGACAGTATTACCACTAGAAGCTCATAATAATTTGTCTTCCCCAGATCACTCAGTTTGATAAGCCTGAACCCCGTCTTATCTGCTGTCAGTCTCAAACCAATAGTTCCACCTACTGTAGCTGTAGCATACATGAGTCCATTACTGTGATGAGGAAAAGGTCAGTGAATCAAAGGAGCTGTTTGTTCACACGTGTGTTTGTGTTTGTTTGTGTGTGTGTGTGTGTTTGTATGGTGGCCAGTTGAGAGTTCGCTCAGCATACATGTAAGCGAATGTGTGCTGTCATCTTCATGGGAAAACACACTCCCTGCTGATTCAGATGTGTGCAGGTCAGCTGTTTATGACAGGAGAGAAGCTGAGGTCTGAGGAGAACATGTTTACTCAGAGAAGCCATTTGTAAGCACACAGTATTCTGGGCAATAGCTCATATGTTTTAATTAACTGAATTACCTGTTCATATTTACTCTCATAGATCTATTTTTCTGTAAATGAATAAACCATAGAGTAGAAAAACCAGGATAATAATGAATATTTGGGTTCTAAGAAGTCATGTGCAATATTTGCAATACGACATTGATATGTTTTTCGTTGTGTTGGCCCTGTAGTCCAGCACATTGGATTTGAAATGAAACGATTACTAGGACATTTGTAGGGACCACCGGAACTCCACAGATGAATTTGTTCATTGTGTGACATAAACTGAACTTTTATTTTGAAATGTAAGTCATTACGCTTGCAGTCGTCCCTCTCCTCCAATCACTTCCTGTGACTGTAACCTGATATCTCCTGTATTACACCCCTGACCAGGTCAAGAAAACCCCAGCCCCCTTGTTGTTCTCTCTCTTTCCTCTTCTCCCCTCGTGGCTCTCTGACCTCGATGGAGGTCCTCTCCACTGTGTGGTCTGCACGGAGCGGACACACTGAACTCTCTTCTTACAGCAGCGACGCGACAGCCACCGCTAACCTAGAGTAAACAAGTTTATTTAAGTCTGCCAGCTAAGTTAACCATCCTCTTTCCTAACCCGGCACCATTATCCTACACTGGTCACATACACGTATTTGGAATTGGCCTCCACACAGGCGGAGAGGAAAATTAAAGGTCCCGCTTCACGTGCTCTTTTGTTTCTGGCCTAACACGTGTGTTCTTGCCGTGCACGCGCGGAACACACAGGCAGAACAAAGAAACACACGCACATTCTTTCAGGCGCGCACCGACATGCGCGCGCACACACACACACATGCAGTTTATATGATCGCATCAATCCAACGCTATTTGAGTCAGAATTCTACTGTATTTCACATTGTAAATGGTTACATCATATCTTAAAGTGGGACACAGAGGGTTTGCTTCATAATGTATTTCAAGAATTAAACTTGAAACGCCACTTTTGCTAAAATGAAAGCTGGAAAGGAGGCTGTGACGCACAGGATTAATAAGGTCCAGTATCTGACACCTCTCACATAAACAGGCAGAATACCGAGTTATAACGGACTCATCTGGTTGGGCACTTCTAAAATCAGAGGCTGCCGATTTATCAACATGCAGTATGTGTCCTGCTACCTTCAGATGGCTGCAGGGATTTAATGAGCTGAAGGAGAAACTTTAATAATACAGCATGAAGCAGCTGTGAACAACAGATACTGTAAGAATCACTCATATTCATTTATAGATAAATGCAGATTGTTTTGCAGACATACTTATTTCCTTTCATTGCCTGGTTTCTTGCTTATTTGCTCCAAGTATTTCGTTCGCTGCTGTTGATCAAATTACTAAAGCGGCAACTGAGTGACGTCGCATCAGAAACAAACGTGGTTCTGAGACGTCTATTCTAAGTACAACATCAATTTCCACCAATATACCAACAACTCACCTCATTTGAATAAACCTCCCACCTGTGCACCGTGCGATCTGCGCTGGGAAGTCACCTCATCGTGTGTTTTACTTGTTGAAGACCAGGGTGAATGCAAAACCCCTCCAAAACAAGTAAGACGCGAAGGTGGCTGCAATTCAGACACAGAGCATTACTAGGGAATAATGTATTGAGGTCTGCAAGCCACAGGCGTCAGCAGACAGTCACTGACGTTGACCACATATTAAATATCCACTTCTTGTTTTATTTCAAAGTCAGTGTGAGTACAGAGCCAACACACGGACTGTTCTGTTCAGCCAAACTGCTTTATTTCTTGTCCTCATTCAGTTTCAAGGACATTGCTACAGAGGCTGTGTCTCACCCTGATGTCTCCTATTCTGTCCTCTCTGATTTTACAGCATAGTATCCCATGAAGGACACCATCCCATAAAAAACATAATCAAGTTATGTTGATCTCCCTTTCAAAGCATGTTCTCATTACTGTGCTTTTTTTAAAGGATGCAAATAAAAGCTGAAAACAACTGAGGTATTTGACTCCCCGTGATGTGTTTGTTATTCTGTGATTTCAGCATGGTCTGCTGGCCTTCAAGATCATCCTGTCCTTCCTCATCCCAGATGTTCCCAAACACATCCGGATCGAGCAGGCCCGCCTGGAGTTTGAGTCACTGGAGGCCTTCAAGAAAAAGGTAAAACCTGACTATGTAGTCCCTGTATGGACGCAGGCAACATTCAACATAAGGTCCTCATTTTTCCCAATTCAACAAAACGGTGTTAACACTACAAACAACAGCAACGATAAAGACAAAATACAATACAATAGGGCTGAACGATATGCAAATCTGCTGTCTGCCAGGAAGCTCCTCGCCTTCTTCCTCGTCCTTTGTGTAAAAAGTTTAGTCAAGGGCTTTTGGGGTTTGCCAACAATTTTGCTTGCCATTAATGCAATCCTAGAAAGTTTATTCTTAGATCTGCAGTGTAATTACTTTGTCTTGGCCACACTGATTTCTAGCTGGCTGATGCAACACCATGTTTGAAGGGCCTTAGTGTGGGCCAGATGGGCAGCTTCAGCTTAAGGGTCTGTCTTGTGTAGGAGGCCAACTAAGGCCAGGTCATCAGCATATTTAAACAATCTAAAATGTTTCTCATTGATCATAAATTCATTGGTTCATCTGTGGGCGGCAGGAAAGAAAGTCTCTGATCCAGAGAACTAACCCTCACTATTCATGTTGAGATCAGTGAGCCTGACCCTGGCATGTCCTTTACGATGCATAAGCTGTTTCGTAACCGTATTAAGCAGAGTCAGCGCAGCATTGTCTGTGCCTCTGTCGCTCTGATATGCAAACTGGAGTGGATCTAGCATGGTGGCCAAGTGACATAACACTTTGCTTACTCCAAAAGAAGGAGCCTCCTCTGTGAATGAGTTAAAAACTGTGAGGAAGGATGTTTCAATGAATATTATTCAATTTGAAATATTTTCCTAATTCTGGGTTTTGTGACGCAGTTCTTGACGCATCTCGTCTTGTGATCATTTCAGTTTGTAAATGATGACCTAAACAACAGACACAATGACTATATATAATTTATTATGTGACTCAAACCCCCTCAATTCCCTAATAAGAAATGGTCTCTGACTGGCTTTCTTACATGGCATCAACACTGTTCAGTGACAGTGTGCAGTACTTTCCCAGATAGGTGAAACTTCCACAGACTGATCACAAATTGAAAAGATGACAATGGACCTGCGTGATTTAAAACGACTTCTTTTGTTTTATCAACCTCAATGAGCAGGGAGCTTTCTTCCACACTTGGATACCTGGGCAAAATAATCGCAGCTTTTATTCTTATGGAACAAACCTATGGAAGCCATCATCATCATCATCAGCATACTTGAACAGCTTGACATTGCTATCCTGCAGTAGTGTGGATTAGGCCTGAGCGTTATTACATTGCATCCTTTGAGATTCAGATATTTCATATGCATATATTGCAATGCTAATAGAATATACTGTATATTATTAATTAGATTTTGCCATTCTATCAGGTATTTATCATATGGTGATTTACTCCCTAGCCAAACTACCAGCCTCCCCACACAAAGTAGACCGAATGGAGATCTCATGTATTATGTCCATTACAACATGCTGGTCCGTAGCTTCCCATTTAGCATTAAGAATGGGCTCTTGATGCCTGTCCCAGACCACTTTGCTGAAGACAAATGGTGTGCGTTATGTTAATAGTATTGATATGGCTCCACAGTAAAGCATTAGCTTGCTCGGCACCGTAGCCATTTGTTTGATGTGGACTGATGAGGCTGAGTGCTTCTCTGATGAGCTGTTTGGCTTTTGGTTCTTCATTTCTCTCATGTGGTTATTTTTTTTTTTTTTGGTCAGACATTTGCTGCTGCTCAGCAGGTAGCCATTTTAGAGGTTGTACTCTTTGCATCCAGTTTGGCCGTCCCCAAGAAGGACCGTTTACATAATCCTGCCCTTCTAATACAGATAACACACGGAAATCAAGTGATTTCTGCAGTCTTTACCATTGAAGGTCATGGGTTCACATTGTTACAGGTAATAAGAAATGCGTCCTTCTGTAGGACAAAACTGCAGCCTGCATACAGTAACTTCATATTTAAATATCTCATATTTATTTCTAGTCCTGCACAGGCTGCAGTCATGATGAAATACTCGCCGTGGGCTGGTGTGTTGTTTTGTTTCCTGTTATATCAGCCAATGATGTTTGGTTTGATGGGTGTTGTTCTGTGGTCTCTTGGTTCTACAGAGACGGATCCATGGAGGGTGAGTCGCTCTGGCTATGTGAGTTTGGATGGTACTGGTTTGTAGACTGGAGTGACATTATTAAAGGCTTTTGTGTTTTCACTATTGAGTACTTGCTATGATATTAGTCATTTATATTGTTGACTCCTCATCTAATATCCTAACTCCAGTGGTTTGTTTTTTTAAATCTGTGACCTAACATGCAGAGTTCTGTTTGTAAGTTTGGATATTTAGCAAGATCACCTTTTGCCCAGTCTCAACCAAGGTCAGAACAAGTTATGGGTGAATTAACAGTCAGCATGGCATAATACTTAACCTCATCACACGGTATCATTTACTCAAGATTAAATATACATCCTGGGGCTTAAATGTTTTCCTTTTTCCTACCTTGTTTGCAGAGGATGTCTGTTTGACCACAGCCTCAGAAACACAGGCAGACAGACAGACGGACAGACAGAAAAGCATTCAGACTGAGTTAGAGCTAAGTAGACAGACATACAGTTCAGATGGTTGGAGATCAGTCAGGTAGCCTGCTTGCTTAGAAGAAGCGGAAATAACACAATTGTTGCAGAAACATTTGGCAGTTTTGAATTTGAATATGTAATTTAGTGTTCAGACTAGTTCAGCCACAAAAAGCATTTGATCCCAGGACACTGTATTATGACTGAGTAATAATTTAATGTTAAAGCATTGCCTCTTTATTTCTGTCACAGTATGCACTGCTCTGATGACACGCTGTTGACGGCTGTACTATTATCTAATTGTTTCAGGTCCCCTATCACCACTACTGACACTGCTACGTCTGTTCTGCTTTTGTCTGTGATTTCTGACAGCAGGACTTGAAGCTCCATGAATGGAAATTAAAGCATTAATGTGCATTAGTTTATCAGAAATACAATGACTGGATGGGGCGGCACGGCGGTGCAGTGGTTAGCACTGTCCCCTCACAGCAAGCTGGGTTCGAACGTGCTGGCCGGCTGGGGCCTTTCTGTGTGGAGTTTGCATGTTCTCCCCGTGCCTGTGTGGATTTTCTCCACAGTCCACAGACTGTCTGTGTGTTAGCCCTGTGATTGAAGTGCAGTAGGGTGACAGGCAAATAGATCGGCTTGGTGGATGTAATCAGGAGTCAGGAGAGCTGTTTAACATGCATGAGGTATGAATTAACCTGAAACTACAAGAGTGTTAGGATTTAATGATGCTGTGAGGTGTCATTATCTCTTAGGAGTGTTTGATTAAAATGCAACAAGCTGCCCTTTCCCCCATGTTGTTCTATGGAATATTAATGTAGCTGACAGTCACAGGAGAGTACGTAGGATAAAGTGGTGAGGGAAACTTGTCCAGCGATCTCAACATTCCCACAGGAGACACTTGATCAGACGGTGACAAGTGACTTTCTTGGCTGCACTTCTCCAGCTTACGAGTCACCTTCCTCTGCGTCGCCATCTGAGCAGATCAATCACAGCATAATGAACAGGCACGGCACAAGATCATTTCATGCCATAAGCCCGACTCCATTAGACGAAAACACAGTAGATACAGCCGAGAGCTTTCCATTTGATGCCATCCCAGTGACGGAAAGGTGCCAGTAGTACTTTCTGAAAACATCACACATTGTACACATACCTACATGTGCACGCCACCAAATGTTTCCATAAACTGTGCCGACACAGACAGTAGTACTATAGGAGTGAGAGGTGTTACGTTATAGCAGAGGGAACAAAGTTGTTGCTGAAGTGATCTCTAGCAACAACTGAGGGTCAGAGGCTTGAATATTTTAGTGGCAGTGAGTGAAAATGTTAAGACATTGGTTCTGGTTTGTGGCATTTAGACAGTGATAGTGAAGAAACAAATGTGTCCACATGGCAGGAACTGGCTGAGTGATGCTAAAGTGTCAGAGGAGGAGGGGAGGTTGTAGGCTATTGTACGTCACGGACCACTACAAGTCTTTTGGTTTGTGTTTGCAGAGGTTGCTCTCCCAAGTGATGCCTTAATATTTAATAGCCTCAGTCACCCCTACACCCTCTACATGATGGTGATGGGACTGGGTTTGCGGTCAGATGCGCTGACAGCTGATGAGACAGATGAAACGTTGATCCGGAGGACGTTATTGAGCCATCTGAGGGGTGGGGATCATTGTTTCAAATGCCTCTCTGGAGCTCTCTCCTCTTATTTGCTAAGGTTTATTTAGGAGTGTCTTCCTATAGCTCTTTTCTACGGCATCCACTTTACAACCTGTAAATTGGGACATTTTGAATATACTGTATTAAAAAGGCAAACGTGGGACAGTCTATGCCAGGGTTTTGTGTGGGTTGGTAGGAGAGTGAAGTAAGCAGCTGTGGGACAGACAGTGTGAGAAGTGGCACTGATATCGTTGTGGACTTTCTTTCACATTTACATGAACGTAAGACACAAATGTATATGTCGATGGGAAATCTAGGGCCCTGCAGGGGCCAGTCTGCGGCTAGTTTTTTCTCCCTGCGCTGTTTGGCTGTGTGTTGTATCCTCATCTCTGCCAGATGCTGAGAAATCTTAGGGTACACCTTTTGGCTTTCACACCACTGACTCCAGCTCCAAATATTAACGAGGGCCTGAACACATTTGTTTGTCCAAAAAGTGTTCTCCATTATGGTTCTTTTTTCAGCTATTGGTTGTAGTTGTTGATCCCAGATGCTGTAGTAGTTTTTAAGCAAAAATGCTAAACATTTTCTGATTCCAGCTTCTCAATTGTGAAAAACTGCTGCTCGTCTTTTTCTTATTTGATAATGAACTGAATAGCTTTTGGTTTTGAAATGACTGTCAGACAAAAACAAGTGATTTGAGTGATTTGGCATCATCTTCGGCTTTCAGATATTGTAATGGACATTTTCACTATTTTCTGACATTTAATAGACCAAACAAATAATTGATTAATTGAGAAAATGATCAGCAGATTAATGGAATAAAATGGATAATAAATGTAATAGTTAGTTGCAGCCCTGCAATTATGGATTGTTGGAAGTTCAGATAAAGGACAAGGATATCAGCTGTGTACATTGTTTAGATGCTTTTGCCATCATCTGAGTGGAGGATGAAAGCCAGGCCTGTGCTGCAGCAGTGTTAAAGGAACAATCCACCACTCTGACACATAAAGCTCAGCAGCATGTTGCACCAGATATACGGAAGTTCCCTCTTAAGTTAGGGTGCAAAGTCCACACTAAACCATACGTTGAAAGTAGTTCGTTTGATACTAAAACTGTGTTTGGTTGCACCGCGGAGACGTGAGGTTCATCTTAGCTACTCTGCTGTAAAGTCCACACTAACCAAAATACTGTCGCAGAAAATGACCTTTTCACTTCCGGTGGCCATTAACATTACTGTGTTGTCTCTTGTGCCCAGTTGTCTTCGAACACTTTGCTATGCAAGAGCGAAGAACGTTAAACAACCAAACACCAAACAACACCAAAAAGGTACGTAAACTAGGACAAAGCATTATGACTAGGTGATGAATTCAACCTTAATCTACAGCTAGTGCTAAATAACTCCAGTGACATAGAGTGGTGAAACCCTCAACTACAACACAGGGTGATATAATGCTACCCTGTGTTATAACTCATAATGACAGCATACACTGGCAAACTGTTACAAACTAGTAGTTCCTCCTCATCCTCCAAGTTATCCCACCTTTCAAAACGATGCCAACAACTATTTTATGGAGGACTTAAACATCCTTAAAATGTTAGGAACACGTAAACTCCGACCTAAGTTAGATTCAAACCAAACTACGTTTGAACTTCCGCATAGCTGGTGCAGCCAGTGCAGAAGCCTCCATCAGACGGAGTCATGCAGAGTCAGCAGTCAGACAGGGATGAAGACTCAGCTGAGCAGGTCCACACTGGATGACTAGAGCAACAACCAGAAACCGCACTCACACCCATCAGGCTACACACTCCAGACCTACAGCCCACACTTGGACGTCATTACAGTTTAGCAGTGTAGTATGTCTCATACACACACACACACACACACACAATTCGCTTTCACAGAAGAGCACAGTGTCCCTCAATACTCATACAGTTCCATGGCGACTGCACAGATTGCGACCAGTAATCACATATGACACGTGTGTGTGCGCACAGATTTCTTGACGACCACAGGCTATGACAAGTCATGAGGAGTGAGGAGCTGTAACACACACACACACACACATACACACACAGGCCTGTCTTGTAGCCTAATCACAGTGAGTAGCCCCCACATCCCGGAGGGTTAAAGGAGCCCAGACCTACAGCAGATGTATGCGTTTCTGTGTGTGTGCAGAACTGCGTATGTGCATGTTTAACTATATGTATGCATGTGAATGTACATATGTTTGTGTTCACATGTGTAGAGAAGGTAGACTCCGGTGTGGAGGATGAACCTGTTTATGTGATAGATGGAATAAGGCTGTGTAAAGCTCTGCTTCCTCTCCGCTCCGATCAGTACTGACATATCAGGACAATTAGCGGGACATGTTGAGCAGAGACTATCTCTGGCTCCAGAGACGAGCCTTTGAGGACAGCAGGGTTTTGTTCAACAAACAGTCCAAAACACAAAGATTTACACTGATCTAAAACAGAGAAAAGCAGCAAATCCTCACATTTGAGGAGCTGGAACGAGCCAATGCTTGACTTTCTTTTTCACAAACTAGATGACTAGATTAATTTTCTGTGGGTGGACTAATCAATTAATCAGCTAATTGTTTCAGCACTGCTTGCCAGTAATTAAAACATCAGTAATGTTTTTTTCACTTCACCAGGCAGTCCACTCTTTAACAGTCTAAGCTTTATGTTGGCACTGTAGTCAGCCTTAGAGTAAACACTACTCTCCTACTCTGCCAAGTAGCAGAAGCTAGAGCTTAGTAACAGGTGAAACAAGTTCACTTCCAGCCATTTGGCTATCTGAAAATAATACACACCCTGAAGCCAATACCAATATTTTTCATTGTAGCCATGGTGTAATGTACCAAAGCCACCACTCTGCCGGCCTGTGCCCAGAAGCAGTGTGTAGGTTCCTCCTTGTGTGCACTGTCAGTTATTATGATACCACTAATAAAAACTGAAACTATACCAAAACCTTTTGTGTTAGTTGAGAGATATCCAGTTGGATCAGTTGTTAGTCCATCTGTGCGAGAAAGAAAGATAGTTAAGGCAGGAACAAAGTCATCTGCCAAAAATCACTAAAAACAGAGTATGCAGAGGCTGCAGACATCCTGTTCATTAACTATCAGGACATTACAACACATTCATTCTCTGGATTCTCCTCTGGAGGAAGGATCCAGTCTTTCTGCTTGTTATTACACAGATTTAATTGCTCCTTTATGTTCCTGGGGGAGTCCGTTTGTGTTTAACCCCGCTGCTGCCCCTGAAGAATCAGCTCTGAAGCTCAACAGCTGCCTCAGCACAAACTCCCTGTGGATCAGTCTGTGGGACAGAAACTTTAATAACATCCAATTTGCCAGCTTTGCGTTTTGCCAGAAGCATGAAGGAATTAATTGATTAAAAAGTAACTCTGCCAAGATCAGCATCTAGGGAAGAGGGGCGTCTTCAAAGTCGTGGACTGTAATTTATTAAAGAGCAACTAGGAACTGTTGGAGAAACATCGCGGCCAACTGGAACCCAAAACTGTACAGTTACATCTTTAGTTTTACACATAAACTTGCTCTTTCCACTCCCGTCTAACCTTGTGGAAAAATCCCAGTGGACAGACTTCTGGTGTTTGGACAGCTGTGAAAAGATCCGCTCTGTGTTTCAGGATCAGGTTTTTGCTTACAGTGGAACTCCATCCCCCATCGATAGCGTTGCGCTGCGCTGCGCTCTCCTGCTCCTGATGACCCATGATCCTCGCTGAGTTATGTGCTGTCAGCAGAGCGCTACAAACAATACCTGCCTGCCATTCCTGTGTGTGTCACAGACTGTCCAGACCTGCTGTCCTGCTCACATGTAATGCTTTTTTCAAAGCTGCGCCTGTGCAGTGTCCTCAGGGGTAGGCTGTGCACAGCCTTTTGAGAAATGAACAAAGAAAACACATTTTTTTGCAACGGTCTCCACTTGTCAATTCAAACATACAGTATCTCAGCATTTGTACCCCAGAAACAACAAACCTCAGTTTGTGTTTACCACTTTACTCTCTTAGTTGGAAAATAATTCCAATGAAAACTGTGGATTATCCAGAGTAACCAGGGCATTGGCACTACAAACACAATTCCATTCACCTCTGTTAGAAGAAGAAATCTCAGAGGTGGATATCTCAGAACTATATGCATGACTAGATGATTCTTATTCTTGTGTTCACATTCATGGAGCCTGCGGTAATTCAGGCAGCCAGAAGTCCTTTTATTGTCACAATGTCCACACGCTCTCCAACCACGCATGTCCACGACCTACTTCTCTCAATAGGCGGTCCATATAAACATTTGGTACTCATTCAGTTCAGCATTCAGCATACAACAACGCTGAGCTCTGCATCCTAAATTTAAATCCCTCCACATCCCCAGCCTTATCCTGTATTAGCAATTAGTTGTTTGTGAATTTTGCATTTTCTTCGTTTCCAACCTGTCTGTCTGTTTGCGATGATCTCAGCAATGAACTTGATGCAGTGTTATTATTAATAAAAACAAATGACAACCAAAACTACAAAAATAAGACTCAAATTGTAATAAGCCGGAATAATCCTTTAAGGTGACCAGTGAGACAAACGGCAAAGCCGTTGGTGTTGTCCTGTAAACAGTACAAGGACACACACAAACTCCTTGCACATTATCACATTCATCCAGAAGGTTGGTGGGAAGGTGGGTTTCTGCTTCTTATTCCAATAAAATGCACAGCTTACCAAGCAGGATGGATGCCAACTCCTCTCAAATCCTTTGAAATAAATAATTACACACACACACTGCACCTTTCTGTAGTGAAACAAATCCACATGAATCTGTTGCTCTTTGTCGTGTGTTTCAGAAAATGCTTGAAGCCTTGGAGCTCAGTACGACCATCCAGTGAGGAGGAGAGGAGGGCATACAGATACTGATGGACCGCCATTCACACAACAGATCACACTGTTGTTTACACCGATGCGCTGACACGCACTCAAATGTATGTATTGAGACAAAATGGCGGG
>LKNJ01003275.1:0-47680 GCA_002120245.1 Maccullochella peelii | reverse complement strand
GGGTGGGGTGCTATTTATCTGCAGTATTTTCATTACATTACTGAAGGGGATGAGTTTACAGTAACAATGGGGCAAACAGTGGTTTACTATTCTAAGGGCTGAAGAGTAGACCACTGTTTTAGGTGCATAGCTCTGTACCAGATGTACTGTGCTTTAATGAGGTTATTATTATTATTTTGGGGTGGTGTACACGTGGGATAAAAGGAATAAATGTGGTAAAAGCCAGGCATTCAAATCACAGAAGAATGCTGTATTATGACTTACTATACTGTAGCAAATATTGATTTTATATCCATGACTGTTGATGAAACAAGTTTTTGTTCTGTTATATATGTGTTCTGTTCTTCAGCCACTGAGGTCACTTTGGGTTGGGTTTAATCAGTACTGTGGCACATTCACCAAAGACTCCATCTAACAAAAAAAAGTGACAGTATAACAACTGACGCTTACTATCTTTCTGTTTTAAAGCTGCTTGTAATTGGACAACATATTCTCATCTTGAGTTCTGCACTCCCAAGTATGAAAGCAAATAAGGGTCATAAAAATGTAAATATAAACAACCGAACACCTAATTGTGAAATGTAATTACTACTAAATACTTAATGTTAAACATTTAAATATCACTGAATGTATAGCACTAAAATATTTTACTTTGAAAACCATCTATCTGCATTTATGTGGTCTGAATTCCCCTCTTTGAAAGAAGTGGTGAAACTTAACTTTAAGTTGTTTTTCTGAGGGTTCACTAATTCAGACAGAAAATTCAATTGTCTAATGTAAAAATAAAAAAACTATGTTCAAGTTGCTCAAACTGTGTTGGTCATTTTCAGATCAAAAATTGAACTCAAATTACATATTCAAGTTCCTCAAATCCAAAGTCAAGATTAAAACTTCTTAGAACTTGAATATTGGGCTGCCAAGAAAAAGCAGTGAAGTCCTATCAGGTTACGTTCTGTTAGTCATGTGATCAAAGAAAAAGAGTGAATGGAAACCTGGACACAGTTTTTGACATAACAGGAATTCAAACCACATAAATTCATATAGATGGTTTTCAAAGTAAAATGTCCATTACTATTATGTGTACATATTTAGTGGTATTTGAGTTTCAGCATTAAGTAGTGATTAAATCTTACATTGGGGTTGCTTATAAGATTCAAATATGGCTTTTTTTTGCTTCCATAGACAACAGATCGTGACATGGTTTAGTTGTTGTTGCTGTCTTATCTTAGCATGTGGCGTGACCAGGGTATTATCCTATAACTAGTATCAGTTAGTAATACCATAAGTTTGTTCTTCCAGTGTACATGAATATGACTTGAAGTTAAAGCCATGCACTCTTGTAACACCCCTGGTGCCTTGAAATTCAATGCCTATCTGAATATTTGTTTTCATATGCTCTAAACACACAGTCCACTGGTATGTACATTATACAATGAATTGACACTATTGAGGAGAATAAAGTATATTCTCTCTGCAGCTTTAATAAAAGTATAAAGAAGGAAATGAAATGTGTCCAGCTGTGTGTTTGTCGTATTATTGGATTTTAGTGCTAGAGGCCTGAAACATTATTTACGCTGTCAGTTGAACCACTGTTGCTTCCTGGTTATAGCTCCAGTGTTTGCGTGAGGAAATTAAGAGGCAAGTTCATAGAAAGATCAACTCTGAGTAAACTCGGACCGTGCCATCTGGTCAGGAGGCTTGTGGGTCACTTGAGTGGAGAGGCTGAGAATTGAGTGTGCCAAGCATAGAGTGTCATGTAGCATGTTAATCACCACTGACTGCTTTTCAACACCTTCAATGACCTGGATCACAGCCTTGAGTCTCTGACCTACATAGTTGACGCTGTATCTTAATCAAACTGTTCGAAGCTGAATTTAGTGGTTTAAAGCTGCAGCATTCAATATTTTTATATTGCCAATGGGTCACATGACTATGTGTAATGTGAAAGCGGTCACTTGTAGTGAAGACAGAAATTTGTCACTGATATCTGCAGTTCCCCTTAACTTATGTAGCATTTTAGCAATCCTTCAGCTCATTGTTTTAGTTTTTTTAAGGCCTGAAACTTTACTGTTTGGGGCCACAGCAGCAGCAGTAGTTTTCAGAGAAAAAGCTCTAAAAACCCACTGAACGCTACCTGCTCAGCACCAAACAGCAGACAGACAAAGGTAGCGACCCGCTGGTGAACATAGTGGAGCATTCAGCAGCTAAAAGACATACTTTTCTCAGTAGTTGTAGACCAAAACAGAGCTAAAAGGAGAGTGAATGATAATGTTGCTGTGTCTGCTGGATGAGTAAATAGGCCACTTTTTGCTAACATGTTAGCATCATGTCAACTTTATAAGGTGATAATATGTCAGTGTTGTGTTTGCGGCTTGCTTTGCTGCCCCCAAGTGGCAGAAAAAATGGACAAAGGTAATATAAGCTTGCTAACATGCTGATGTTTAGCAGGTATAGTGTTTACCATGGTCAACACATGCATGCTAACATTTGCCAATTAGCACTAAAGACAGCGCGCAGTACTGTACAGCTGAGGCTGTTGGGAGGCTGTTAGTTTTTCAGGTATTTGGTCCATGAATTTGACCTGAGAGTGCTAGATGGAAAGTTCAGGGATTACCAGAGTTATTAGAATTCATCCTGAGGGGGACATGTTTGTACCAAACATAACAATCCATCCAATAGTATAGACAGGCAGAAGGACGGATGGATGTAGAAGTCTGGACCAAAGTGGTGGACTGACAAATTCACATCGCCATCTATAGAGCTATCTGCTAATGTGGCTAAAAATCAGTCAATGCAGCTTTAAGATCTTACTTCACTTCAGTCATAGAGAATAATTTCAGCACTAGAGGATCATCCATCTCACCCAAGCTTGAGAAAAGTCAAGAAAGACCCAGAAGACCACACGTATGAGACAGTATTCCACATTTTATTTTTGGATATTACCATAGCTATATGTAACTTCTGACAACAGGTATCAACTACAGAATAATACACTGAATATTTCTGTCAGTTCCAACTCATGTTTATTTTTTTCCTTTTTCTGTTGTTTTTTGGTCCAGTAACATTTCTGTGGCTGATTCTCTCTCCACTGTGTCATTGAATGTCAAACATTGAAACACATGCACGTCATTCACCTGGATACAGCTGAGTAAGACAACAGTCAAAGAGACCTGACAGTATGAATAGAATCGTGTCGTTTTTCTCACACGGCTTTATTTTTAGCTGAGACACCCATACAGTATTACTAATTATTATAAGGCTAGATTACTGTACAGCTATGCACCAAAGGGTTCACGCCGCTGTTCTAGATAAAGAGCACCATATTTACAACTCTATTTACATTTGGTTTTTCAAAAGAAAACTCAGACAACAACCAAAGAGAGGAAAAAAATATTTAAAACGTAGCTTTTCTTTTTTTCTTTTCAGTCCAATGTGGCCGTTGTAAGGCTGCGCCAGTTTGGAATTTAAAAAATGAAACTAATGAAAATGTTTCTGTACAGATAGCTGCAACACACAGTATAGCTTATTGCCAATGCCCTTAAAGAATTTCCCCATTTCCCCTTTCCTGTCTTTCATTTGTTCATCTCTTGGCCAGCTCCTTTGAAGCTGTAACTCGTGAGCTGTTTCTCGTGCACATTTACCTGGTGCACACCCACTCATTCTAACCAGTGAGACTTGACACAGGCCCCTGTTGACATTTAAAAACAGCAGATCGCTCAAAAAATGTACAAGTTTTAAAAATAAACTTTACTTTTCAACATACTGTATATACATACTCGATACACGAGTCAACACACTGCACCCGCATGTGCAGTAAGCTTTGGGTGACATGTGGGTGCAGGTGGGACTAAAAGAAGTCAGCAGAGGTCAAATCAGAACAGACTACTTGAATATTGGCAGTGTGTTTGTTTCCACAGAGAGACAGACACAACTGATGTTCTCTTTCAGTAACTACAGCAACACATTGAAATAGGAAGAAAAAAAAATACTCATTTTAAATAAATGGTCAGCAGTAACATTTCCAAACATGTTGGTGGTTAGCATTATCTTGCTCCAGTATCAATATTATCACCTGTTTGCTGCCACAGAGGAGTGCACACACTTTTTCTCTCGCTGTCCCATTCATTAAGCTAAAACTGTGTTGCCTCTATAGACACTGTCCAAATTTAAAGGGGTTTTGACTGATTATGTTGCAATTGTTGTGAATGCATGAAACTGAATTCATTCTAGTAGAAATCATTTTTAAAAACCACTAAAAACAACACAGATTGTCTGAGTGCAATATGGAGTCCAGACTGGAGTCAAAATAAAAACTTTGACAGAAGTGGTCAAAGGTACCTGCATGGATTCATGTACACGTAATCCACTTTATAATCCAGCTGCTAGCTAACATTCAGAGGGGAGCAGAGGTCAGAGGTGAGGGAAGGCGGGAAGGATGTTGTTTGCAGGAGTGTTTATGTTGTCTGTATGAACATGGAGAGCTCCTCTTTCCTCCGCCTGTCAGCTGCCTGCTACAGTACAGCACTGGAACTATTCCAATAGCTCACATGTTTAACTACTGTGTGCTACTTGACAGTAGGTAGTTGTAGTGCAGAGTATTAGGGCTACTGTTCGGAGAAAAAGAATCTGACATTTCAAGAGTGAAAATGGAATATTTTGAGAATAAAGTTGTAATTAAAAAAAAAAAAAAAAATGAAGAACGCAAGAATAAAGTCAAGTTTACAAAAAAGTTAAGTTATAATTTTACAAGAAAGTCACAATATTACAAGTATAAGTTATAATTTTAGAAAAAAAAGTACATTTCTGTAATCTCATGTTATTAAGACTTTATTCCTGAAATATTTTGACTTTTTCCTCACAAAATTACGACTTGATCTTAAAGGAAAGCAGCTTCTTTGGGAAATTACGATTATTTTCTTAAAATTTTCAAATATATTCTCAAAGTATTACAATTGTTGTAAAATAACAAATTCAACTAGTGTGTACTACTTTAACTAACTTTTTCTCAGAAATTTTGACTTTATGCTCATAACACTAAAACATTTTTCTGTTACCATCAAATCAAACCCTCCTCATTTTAAGATGTTCTAAAACCAGCATATTGTTATTAAGATTGTAAAACAGTATTAGTTCCACCAATCTGAAGGGCAGTTAGGGGACATAAAACAAGGATAAAATGGAAAACTTACTAAACACACTAATACATGTTAAAAACAACCATTAACAACATATGAACAGTAAGCAGAGCACAGAACAAACAAAACAAGTGATAGTAAGGTGAAGTGGAGCCATGCAGCAGTGAGAGGTTAAGACAACAACACATGGCAGGTGTGTTGATGGTGAGGTGATGTGAGGTCAGCTTTCTGCTACAGCTCAACACAAGACAGACTAAGGTAAAGGAGGAGTAGTGTGTTCAAACCAATGACCTGACGGGATCAAACCTGCAAAAGGGCTGAGAGAAAAGGTGGAGAGGTGAACATGGAAGAAGGAGGTTAGTTTTCAGCTGGTTGTGGTGGGTGGGAAGCTGATGGTCCACAGAGGGTTAGAGAGCTTCAGATGACCTGGCAGCAGCTGGCCGGAGCTGAGGTACAGAGCAGGCCATCCCTGGAGCCTCCGCCCCGCTGGATGTTGACAGAGATGGTCTTCTCACACAGAGGTAGTTGAAGCACGCTGTTTTTCAAAGCAGTCAGGTTGCTGTGAGTGTCCCTGCCGCCCGGCCCCGACTGCAGGCCGGGGGGGGTGTGCGGCACTGTTTTGCGGTGGTGGTGCTGCGCGGCGTGGGTGCGAGGCAGGGCGGTGGTGGGAAGGGTGATGGTGTCCAGGCTCCCGGTGGAGCCGATGCACATCCTCCAGGCTGATTTCTCCTGGATTTTCACGCTCCCTGCTGAGAGGCTGCGAGGGTCTATGATGAACTTCCCCCCTCTTCCTCCTGCTCGACCCCCCCGCCCTTCGCGGTGGTGCTGCAGCTGGGAGCTGAGGCACAGACTCATCAGCTTCAGGCTCTCCACCAGCTCGGTGCTGCGGCCGGCTGTGCGGGACGAGCGGGACAGAGAGCTGAGGGAGGGGTTAGTAGTGCTACTGTTGTTACAACAACTGGAGGGGCTGTCTTGTCCTTTATTACCCCCTCCTCCTCCCCCACTCCCCCCTCCACCACCACCTCCTTCTCCTCCATTCCCACCCCCTCCAGGTGGACTCCCCCTGTCTGGACCAGAGGTTCCCCCTCCCTCTCCGGGAGGTTTACTCTGCCCTGAGCTGCTGCCTCCCCCGTTGCCCCCGGAGCTGCCAGGCGGCCCCTCGCTGCTGTCCCTTCTGTTCCAACCATAACCAAAGCCTGAGTCTTTATCCAGACGCCTCCGGTGGCTCTCTGAGTCATCATCGCTCGTCTCAGAGCTCGAACATGATGACCCCCTCCCCTGGCTCTTGCGCCGGTGGTAGCGCTTCTGCGTGGACCCTGGGGACGAGGAAGAGCCGGCCGCGGAGCTCAGGTTGGCAGCGTTCCCGGGCATGTTCATCTTGAGACGGCTGAGTTTGGGCGGCAGGCCCTCATCCATGTCGAAGTCGTCGTCCGACTCCCCCTCCTCGAAGATCTGGTTGAGCACGGGGGCGCTCTTCCTGGAGGTGAGGCGGTTGGTGATGGAGGGGGGCTTACGGCGCAGGATCACCTGGGTCGGGAGGGGAGACGGGTCTTGCTCTTCCTCCTCCTCCTCATCCTCCTCCACCCTGAAAATACACGAGACATGATTGATTTGACTTAATTTACCTACTATTTAGGACTATTTAGATTTCAAATAGGGCTGCAACTCCATCAATTAATCTTTCTATTATTTTCTTGATTAATCAATTTATCGTTTGGTCCATAAAATGTCAAAAACAGTGAAAAGCAACCATCATAGATTCTAAGGACCCAAGGTGACACCTTAGAAATGTCTTGTTTTGTCTGAATAACAGTCCAAAACCCAAAGATATTCAGTTTACAATCATTTAAAACACAGAAAAGTCAAATCTTTGCATTTGAGAAAATGGAACCAGAGAATCTTTAGGAATTTTTTCGTGAAAATGACTGATTATTATCAAAATAGGCAATTCATTTTTGATGCCTACTCTGGCTCCACACCTTGTGTCATTTAGTTTTTTCCATTCAGCAATGATGGATGTGAACATTTCGTAAAAACCAACACAAAAGAACTGAAAACTTGTGATAGCTGAATCTAAATTTTTCAGACCTGAATAAGCAGGTTCGCTGCTTGGCTGCTGCTGAGGTGGATGGTGTGGGGGCCCTTATGGTCCCAGAACCAGACCCAGGAGGGCCCAAGGCGGCAACACAGGCTCCCTGAAAAGAAAAAAAAAAAGACCAGCCACATGCATTAGAATAAATTTAAAGAGAATGTTAAAGAGAAACTTACAGGTAGAATTTTTTTTTAACTAAATTTATACTTAACCCTCTATATATATATAAAATTCAAACGTCCAAATTACGAGTATGATCCTTTGGTCTTCTTGCAACAACTCAACCTTGAGCGAGACTTTCTGTTTCTGATTAAACAACAAGGATCGTACTCTTTAACAAAAAGGTCTGTCTCTGTAGGGATCCTTTACATAATGTTGTCAGACACTTCAGTTTCAGGGTTTTTTTTATTTATATCGCACCATATCATAACAAAGTTATCTCAGGGCACTTCAAATAACAGTCTGAGCCTGTCAGTGGCAAAAACAAGCACTTTTAGCAGACGGACTTTTCAGGGGCGCAGTTGCCCACAAGGATTACGTTGCAGCCATTGCAGCCTGTTTGCGGATGCCGGCGGAGGTGATCTACTGGACCAAAACTAATGGTAAGTTTTAGTCATTTAGACCCCAACATTTCTAAAAATAGGCCCCAGGTTTAAAAATACCAAAGTTTCCCTTTAAGTATCCAGTGCATTCAACAGCAGAAACTCAAAATCATGCATGAAGGCACTTTAGGTGTCCTAGAAATTGCAAACAGACACATCCAAATTAATTTTATATTTTTTTCCCAGTGGTGGAAAAGTGTGATGGAGATGAGCGTACCTGTCCTGGCGGTCCTGGAGAGTCGGTCACTGTTGTTTCCTCTCGCCGGCCCAGCTCCATCATGCCTTTGGAGCGATGTCCGTTGAGCAGGTTCTCTGCGCTGCGGGCAGGCGACTGGGGGCCTCCAGCATGGGAGATAGAGGACGCTGCCAAACTGTCCTCTATGTCCTGGTGCATGTCCACTCTGGTGGGCCACGACTGCCTGTAGAGATAAGACGGAGGGGATTCAACTCGGAGTTTAATATTCTTAGGTCTTTGATGATTAAAAAACCTCTATTTGCTTTGGCAGGAAGCTTCACTGCTTTAAACACAAGATTTATAGTCAATTTCTTTCCTCCTCAAGTGACATGCAAAGTTATCAGCGAGTAAAAAACCTTCTCATTGTCTATATTTGTCTGTATAATCTACCATATCTAATATCTAAGATTATACAGACAAATATAGACAATTTGCAAGGGAGCAGAGAGGGGAGGGGAGGGGAGGGAGACTACACACAACTTCAAAGATGTTGTATAGAAGTTGTTCCACTGAAATATGTAAATGTCATACATGATTTCTGAACCAAGTGGGATGAATAAATCAACCTCCTCTGTAAAAAACAATCCATCACTGCACTCTACTTACCTAATCAGCCCAAAGTGATTCTGATTACAGGTCATTTTTGTCCATGCGGTGCTTTATTCAGTGTTTGTCACCATCTAATAGTGCTGCTGCACAAAGGCCACAATGTGTATCTGTTCTTTCAAGAGGACAGTCTAGACCTGCTCTGTATGAAAAGTGTCCTGCGATAACTTGTTTTGATTTGGCGCTATATAAATAAAATGTAATTGAATTTCATTGTCAGATATACCACAGCTCCTCCATTCTCTGACAGTGAACGATTAAACACCAATTAAACACAGTCTGCCCAGACCCGGAAGACAGGGGGAGCAGAGTTTGTAAAGCCGATTAGTCGGCGCCACAAACTCTGGAACTTACATTTCCCATAATGCAACTCAATAGCATCTTTCATTAGACCCTCCAAGCCTGGTAAATGCCCAGTTCTTTGCAATTATACGCCCCCAGTTTATAAAGCAGGCATTCTGTGGTTTCAATTTCAACATCATCTCCATGTGTACTGAGCACAACATTTACAGTGGACAAACTATGTAATGGAAACACTGTTTCCAAATGACCTCAAACATATCTTTGGCACATGTGTTCTGCAATTTCTTGTTACTTGTATACACCGACACTGATATACTGCATCTGCATTAAGTTACCAACACAATATATTGGCCTGGCAGATTTAATGGGCTATTGAACCTAAACACATGTTGAATACCATCTCTTTTCTTTCTTTTAAAACATTTTTGTATTTGTGTTAAGACAATACATACATTTGAGTTTGACATTGTTGGAAAAAAGTGTGTATATTCAGCACAGTAAAGTATTGACAAAAGTATTTTTGGTCTCAGTATTGAAAAGCATGTATCATAATGAATAATTAAAAACAACACCTAGTCCTGTTCCAGACAGGTGGTGACATTTAGAGAGCTGTATAACATTGCTTGCAACATAAAGACATAAAAACTATAGGACTGGTAATCATACTTAAATAACATGGATCCATGTACTAGATGAAACCAAACGATTAGAAGACAAAACAAGCTTGGCAGACTATTTCCTGGAAGGTTTGTGTTGACAGGAATGAGCTGAAACAAACAGTGAGACTGAACGATCCCCTGACATCACACTTAGAGCCAGAAAACAATTAATCACATGAGGGACACTGATGTCAGCTCAACAGTCTTGAATGCACCCTCACTGACTCCAGCTCAAATTTGCATGGAAAGCCCGTCTTCTTCTGCATTCACACTTGGTTTTCAGGTCATTTCCAAAGTTCTTAGTGTATCCAGAAATGTCAAAACAAAACTTAAATTGGCTAAATATTCTTCTGCATCTTCCAGTTATCAAATAACAAAAGGTATGCATTCCAGCAATGCCCTCAAAGTACTAAAACAGACATTGAAGCAGGCTAAACATCCATTCTGTCGCATCTTCTATGCTGCAAAGTCATAATGATCGCAGAAAGTGTTACACCTCGTCTACACCGGTTAAACGTCTAAAATGCTAGCTTTGTGTGGACTGAAGGCTAAAATAGAGAGGAAAAATTCAGCCTACTTATCTTGGACATGGCCTCACACACACACACACACACACACACACACACACACACACACACACACACACACACACACACACACACACAGAGTTGCATTGTATTTGATAGGGGCCTTACACCCTGTAAGAGACACAACTTGTGTTTAAGCTTTGTTTAAATAACAATTAATAATCCGGTTTTGAGGGTGTGTGTGTGTGTGTGTGTGTGTGTGTGTGTGTGTGTGTGTGTGTGTGTGTGTGTGTGTGTGTGTGTGTGTGTTAGCATGTGAAGCAGGCCTGGCAGTGACACAGCCCCTGGTATGTGGGTCAGTCTGAGCCAATCAGCAGAAGTCTCCCTTAAACACATTAGTCAATATCTTCTGGATAGGGATCAAAGCACAGGAGGCTAAAGATTCACTTCACCAGAGCTCAGTGACACCAGGCTGCAAGGCTACTGCTCCACTACTGAGGGAACAGAGAGGAAAGGAGTTAAAAGAAGCACCATCATATCAAGTAAAGCATGAGGATAGAGGAGGTGGGCATAGACATACCTCTTCAATTATTAGACATCAGGAAGGGACAAACATTCTGATTTCACAGAATGATGTGGGTACCCACAGAGGCCTCCATACACCAACTCACTGACTTTGTCACTTACAGTGTTTGAGCAGGTCACTGTTGCTATGTACATATTGTCTGTCTGTAGGCAGCAACGGAAAATGTGATGACTCATGTTTCCTCCTATGTTTTGTCTTATATCTGAGATGAGAGGCCCCTGCGTTACCATCACTAAGTTCTCTTTAATATCTGTATAACCCAACTTAACACTCAAGCCCTTCTATTCTTGATTGATTTCAAGAATAGAGATGCGGTAAAAAATTGGTGCCTTCATGCTTTAAATTGGCTTATTAAAGGATTTTTAGACATAAATGACCCTCTGTAGAGCAGGAAGAGGAATGTGAAGGGATATGTGCCAGTGTTTCACAACCACAGCTGTCCTTCTGAAGCCTCCTCAGTTCTCTCTTCTTTATTTGTTCCTCTCCTTAGTCACTCTTCCTTTTATAACTGTACACCACCCAGCTCTCTTCCTTTTAGGAGGAACAATGTTGGCAGAGAAGCAAAAAGGAAATACTTAAAGAGCTAAAGGGATAAACCAGGATGTTTTTCTTAGTTTTTACCATTATGATGACTGACTGGAGTCAAACTTTCATCACTTACCTCACCAGTGAATGGGAAGAATCTAAAACAGTGAGTTAGAATAATGATGGAAAATTGGAGAGGCAAAGGCCCAGATTTAAATTATTGTGAAGAATTTGTTGATAATTCAAACTATTCCCTCTGCTCCATCTCCCCTGAGCCCAGCAGGTGGAGGCCCAGTGAACCCAGAAATGGAAATGAAACCTTTGGAGATGTAACCTTGTGTGCCTTAAAAGTAACTATGGCTGGGCTCTGCTAAGTGGAGCCCGACAGGCTGCAGTGTGAGGCGGTGGAGCGAGATAGGTCAATTACCTTCTTCTGGGCTCATACTATGACTCAGATAGTCATTATGATGATGGGCAGTGATATTTCTTACTCACACTCTTCACTAGTTCACCATTATAAAAATCTGGAGTTCTGCACAGGCCACAGCATGGGAAAGGTCACTCTTTTAGTGCAAGTATAAGCATATACATATACATCTTGTTATTGCTCTGACAGTGTTTTTGCAGGATTGTATTGTTCTTTACCTGAAGTGTGCCTTGATGTTGCTGGGGCTGGAGGAGCGCGTCTGGACCTCCTTCTCCTGCTTCTCCCTCAGGATCCTCTCTGCTAGCAGGTAGTATGTGGCTGTGATCTGGTTGTATTTGTTGGTCTCCAGGGCTCTGAAACAACCCGGTCAAATTAGGAACATATACAAATGGAAAGCATATTGTATAGAAAATAAGTCTTGGGGAAAGGGATGGACATAGTTAAGGACAATAGCAAATACTGGTTACTATGTGGCAACACATGAGTGAAGGATGTTTACATTGGAGACAATCCAAAATAATATAACTCAATTATATGACATTCTGTGTTTCCCAGGGCATCACTTATCTCCACCACCATGGCACAAGATAAATGTGGCTGTGAGTGGTTGAATTTGCAGATTTCTACATCTATATAGGACTGCAACTAACAATTATTTTCATTATCAATTCATCTGCTGATTACTTTCTTAATTGATCGTTGTGTCTATAAGATGAAGAAAATAGTGACAAATTTCTGTTATAATTTCCCACAGCCTGAGGTGATTCAAATGTCCAAAACCCAAAGATAGTTAGCTTACTATTGCAAAGAAAAGCAGCAAATCCTCATATTTGAGAAGCTGGAACCAACAAATGTTTGGCATTTTTGCTTAGAAAATGACTACAACTAAATTTTGTCAAAAACACAAAACAAACATGAAAATACAAAATTAAGTCAATTATTTCAGCAACATCAACACAAGAAATTTCCACAGGGGGAACATTTTATTTATGCAGTTATCAGTATCTTGCAGTTGATCAGACTCAGAAATGGAGGAAGAGGGTCAAAATCCCACAGTGATCCAAACACCACAACAGAACAAAGAAGGACATGTTCCAGCAGCAGCACTTTCGATATCTAGTCTATTGTCTAACCACAACAATTAGATTAGCAAAGCTCCAAGCCAGTATTCCACAGAGGCAGTGCAGCATTTCCCATACAGAGGCTTTACTTAGGCGGCCCGCCCAGGTAGGTTAGGATCGTCCGGGAAGATAAAATCCGAACCCCCCCCCCCAATCAAAACGCACAATTGTCATTTCATAATGCACACAAACCAGTGGACCTTCATTCCTAAAATAGTTTTTATTTATCTCGACTACTTGCACGCACGGAACAGAAATTCTAGATCATGAGTTTTACCCAGAAAGTTTTGGCAGCGCACCAGTTGTTGTCTATTGATCAGCTGTAGCATGCTGGTCAGCTTAGCCCGGTTAGTCTGATTTGTCAAACTCATGTAGTGTCGCTGCCTCCTAATGACAAACACACATGAGAGACCAGAGCTGGAGGATCCTCCCATGACATTTAGATCCACTGTATGGGAGCATAACGGTTTCCCGGTTAGTTACAGTGAAAATGGGCAACGATTAGTGTCAAACTGTATGCCCACACTGTTCATCTTAAGTCGAGTATATCTGTGGAAACACTTCCAACATGACATTTACGACGGCATCACCCAAATGTGTCGATTAGCGTAACGAGACAAAACCAGACTGGAAGGCGAGTCCTTCTCCCCGCAGCCTTCAGGCAGCCTCTCACTGCAGATTCGGACCGTGCCAGAGTAATAACTAATGCTATAGGAGTGTTTATCGCTGCGGATATGAGACTCAGTACTCAGTCATAGAGAATTTAACCATATGGTCAAAGTGCTGAGTCCCACTATACTGTGCCTTCATGTGTGCATTTCTGTCAGTCCACTGTGCCTGCCCTGTATAAATGAGCACAAGCTGCAGTTGTTCAGGAATTATCAACAGATCAGAGTCTTAAGATGGAGCATTACTGACATTTGTGTTATTTGTTTTTTCTCATTGACAATATGCCAGTATTTGAGTGCTTTAACTGTTACAGTAAGAATTATGGCCAATGAGCCACTGTGACAAAAATGTTATTTTCTGCATTTTATTGTTTCGCTGATGTACCAAAAATGTACCAAACCGTGACCCCAAAACCAAGGTACATACCAAACCGTGAATTTTGTGTATTATGTTAACACAGGAGGGTAGCTGGGGTACCCGTCGATAAGTTAGCTAGCTAGCTAGCTAACACAACAGCTAACTAACATTAGGTCTCTCTGAGCTATACATAAACCTGTGTTTGACTAGTTTATTACTGAACCTGCCCGTCACACGCCATGCCACCCACCATCACGAGTAAATTCTACGCGACACATTGCAGTGGCAGAGCAGTCTCAATCACACATGACAAAAATTGGGGAGGTACAACTGCACACAGCTGGCAAGTAGCAAACATCTCACTAATAGCATTATTATGGGTATATGATAATTTATGTAAAACCAATATTCCTGACAAAACATGTTCTTGAAGAAAAGATCATGTAAAGATGATCAATAACAACTTTTTCCCCTCATTAAATGTTTGTTTGCTCTAATAAATAACCTTAAGAGTTATATGGACATATAATTACAGCTATACATTTGCAAGGTATCATGTTTCTTCCTGAAAAACAAAACAACTGTACTAAACTGAACTGTAGATAAACAAAGACATTTCACAGTCCAACACTTCTGATAGGCCCAGGCTATATGATGATTATGAACTGACCTATGTGAGTTTAAAGTATGCTATCCCAATGCAACATTACATATCATTGTGAAGCATGACCTGCTGACCTCTCTAACCCAGATGCAATGTGTGAAGTCTGTATAAAGAAGCACATTTCTCAGACTCCCTGAGCAACCAGTAGGATTAGAGCTTAATCTCTGCATATGAATGAAACTAATCTAATCCTGAAGACTGCTGCCAACAGCTGTATACACAGGAGGAGTGAGAGCACTTATGCACTGTGTATGTGTGTTTGTACTCTGAGCTTCAATGTGCTTGTTTGTACATGGAAATACAGTTTTTAGTTGTAGCTCAAAGCACGATATCTGCAGCTAAATTGTATTTTCCTCTGTGGTGCCACTGCTTCATTTAATCAAGTGGGGGGCATAGCTAATTGACTGGCAGGCCAGGGGCATTGTGTATTGAAGTATGAGAGCCAATCAAAACTCTTTCTCTGCAGTTGACTGAGTACTGAATGAAAACCTCCACACTTTTGAGATACAGCTCTTTGTACCACACAGTCTGTGATAGCTAGGCGAGGTCTCTGCTGTGTGACACTTAGCTTATGAAAGAGCTACTGTATCAGACAGGAGCAGAGAATGTAGGTTAAAGCACAACTGTAGTAACACAGTTACACACACTATGACACAACAGATCCATCAAAGACTGATGCTCAGTGGGGAAGCCTGGCTCATAAAATCTGTGAGCTACAGATGTACAGTTTATCTCATTAGCTTATACACACTGGATCACAGTATCTATAGAAGAGGCGCACATGTATGCTCATCTGTCAGCATACAAGCACACACGAAAACACTCCCCATTAGTGTGTACACATAAATATGGTGGTGAATTTGTAGTAGTGTTGTATATCTGAAAGGAAGAGAGGAAAGACAAAGGCAATATGTGCAAATGGAGAATGTCAAAACTTGAAGTGGTGTGTATGCACTGCGTATGTGTGTGTGTTTCTTTCCATCGCAACACAGGTAGCTCCATAGAAGAAGATAAAGAAGAACAAAAGTGAACTTGAAATCATGACTCTGAAATCAACAGCTGCACACCAGGTTTCTCTTATAGCTGCAGGGTAAAGAGTAAAGGTTTATTTAAGTTAACATCTGTCAGTGCGCTTCAAGCACTGTGTAAGTGTTGTGTGTCTTGTGTTACGTTGCTCCTCACATGTCAGTATAGTGAAGTGAAACAGAAACAGGTCGACTCACGTTTTATAAAAGGCACGAAAAGGAACAGCATGACTGCTATCAAAGTAATAGCATGTGGCTGTATGTAGGCTGTGGGTCTAGTTTTCATTGATTACTGTGTGTGGGTGAACATCATTTACTGCCGAATTACCAGATAATCTCCTGTTCAGTGATTTTGTGTGAAGATTGTGTACTTGGGTTTGTGCAAGAGGACAGGAGATTTGTGTTGATTAGCAATGATGATGCTGGTCTTTCTACACTGATGAGAGTGTCTTAAGAATAGTTTTTTCAATAGAGTTTAAAGTTTAGATTAAAGGTTTGAATTTAGAACTGATTTGCCTTTTAGAGCCCTTGATCACCTACTTGTAAATTGTTAAGAGTCAAGCAAAACTTGTTTTCTTCTTCTCCATTTTTCTCACTAGATACATATTGTGCCTCGCCTTCCAAGTCTGCGTTTTATAAATGAAGTGGTCATACTGGTCTGACAAGGCTGCCGATTTCAAAGACTCCCACCAAGAAAAATCTTCTTCTTTCTACTCAATATCTTGTGAAGGTGAAACATAGAATGACTGTGATAACTGAAGGTTGTAAAGTCATGTCCAATAAACTGCTGTAGAGTGTTTTGACTTGAAACTCATGGATCGATAATTTAAACTGGACCTGGATTGTATACCATCGTCTCACCTGTATCTGAAACAACACTCCCCACCAACACAGCCCCTTGAGGGTTTTTTTAAAACACAGTGCTGTTTCCAGTCTGAACCTGGTAATTGGTAATTTACCATTCACCTGGCATTAATCTGTTTGCCTTAGCACTTATTATATTACGAGGACCTCGAAAGGTTAGAATGTTAAGCAGTGCAAAAAACACAATGGTTTCAAAAATAGAACTAGAAAAAATAGATAACTTAATTTTGTCTTTGTAAGGCTAGGGGAAAGAAAGCATGATGATGCTAAGATGGATCCTGTGTCGTGGGCTGTGTCCTTCAAAAGAGGTGGCCCCTGAATTCAGGGGCAAGTGCAGAATCTTCATGACCAGTTTTGACTGACAAAGAAAACAGCTTGCAGTTCTGTTTGGGTACTTTACATTTGACTATACTTTGCATTTTAAGGCAAATGAACAAGGAAAGGCAGGGAATAACACCAAGTCTATATGCAAGCAATATTCCAGAGCATTGCCAACCGTACTACTACTAACATTACATTCTTGTGCATAAGAATTAAAGCATGCCCTTTGAGCTCTATACTCCAGATTGTACACCAGAGAGAGATAGACAAACATAGCACAACTTACTCGACTATGGCCTCTCGGTCTGCGATGTCCCCTAGCACCATGCGCTGGATGATGCTGTTGTGTTCCTCCTCTGACAGGTTCTTGTGTGAGACCAGGGGAGTGTTGTACTTGGTGGCTGGGGACGGGTCGACCCCCTGCAGCCAGGCATGGCTCTCAATCTCCTCCAGGGAAGCACGTCGCTTGGGATCCCTCTGAAGCATACGGTCTATCAGACTGAAGCCATGAGGAGAAGAAAGAGGAGGGAGAGGAAGAGAGGAAGGATAAAAGTTAAAAATGAATATAAATCTAAAAGTCACAAAAATGTGGTCTCCATCCGACCAACTGGACATTTGGTTCTGGTTGATGCTGGTTACTTGGGCAGCTTGATTAATGATCCTTGAGTATTTGGCCTGCTTTGGAGTGTAAGAGAGGTGTTATGTTCAAAGTGAAAGCAGATTAGATGAGTGACTTGAGGAAAAAAAGATGCTGCTGGGTCTCGAAGACCCCATCTGCTTGTTAAGTATTGGTGCTGGATGACTGCTTCCCAGGTGGTTGCGAAGGATCTATATAATGTTACTACCATAGTAACATTACATAGCTCCTTAAGTATTGCTTAACATTGCTTCTCTTCTCTTTAGTCATCAGCAGTCTGTTTACAATACATTTGGTTTACACAACATTACAAGACATGCATAACATAAGTCCAGCATCAGTCTTACTTAGTGACAGTGTATTTAAATACACTTATCTGCGGCAGCTGTGTCCATCCTCTGTCTTAGTAACAACTAGGGATGTCCTGATCACGATCTGAGTCTTTTAATATGGATATCTGCGATACAGAGTCCAATCCGATACTTATATTTACCTAAATAATGATAATATGTATGACACATTGAAACATGTCTGAACTGGCCCTTATAATGATCCTTGGGATCGGCTCGGGACATCCATAGTAAATACCCTGCTTGACAAAACCTTTTACAGCCCTGACAGACATTGGCAAGAGGCTTGGTAAATCTGCCACCGGTGTCCTTGGGTGGACACATTCTTTTTGTGGTGTAGCCAACATTTCAGCTGTCTGCTGAACCGGGACTTGTCAGAGTACAATCTAACCTGTTTTGTTGGTATGTGGAGGAAGAGCAGATGGAGGCATTGAATATATGGTGTATAATGTGCAGTGACAGACTGTGCCAGACATTTGCTTTGAGCTGATGATGTATCTATGGAATCTAGTGAGAAGACTAAAATTAATACAGGAAAAAAGCATCATGCATCCAGAAGTAAGCCATCTCTGTCATCTGCATAATAAGGCAGACAAATAGGCATACATCTGAGGTTGTGCATTTTGCAGATGACGTAGACTGACAAAGGGGAAAAAAGAAACAACATGTGACAAGAAAACGGTGAAGATAGAACAGAAAGATGAAAAAGATCTTCATGAGGAGACTTAACTTGTCAAGTGTATTTGTGCTCACGTGTAAGCAGACCATGGGAAGAAGGCTACAGGCTAACAGGCTGGGCAGACCGGTGCTCTGCTGTCTGTCAGTTATACTGGGGATGAGACAGAGCAAACCAGGCTCCCTGAGGAGTACAACCAGTAGCAGTAAGCAGGAGCAGTGGAGGGGAGATAGAGGCAGCGGGAAACTACTATCTGCACACTGCCGCCACACTGATAGCAAACAGCTTTACAGGAGACAGTGTTCACTGTAATGAAGAAATATGTCATTCAAATGCAACAGTATGACTCTTCTATGTATTTTTGGATGACACTAGAAGTCTATAACAAAGAGGCTTAAGCTCTATCTGCTAATATGTGTGGATACATAAACAATAGTTGCTAGTAGGATGGATTCATTCATAGCTAAGGTCTTTTAATTGGGAACTGACAATAAAATGAAGAAAAAACCTGCAGTGATGCAAATTTAAGACACCACATTGTTTGCAATTAAGTTTTGTACCACGAAAGGACAAAATGACTGTGATGCAGTTTGGGTATGTCTTGAAAATGCAACCCCCACATTTGAGAAGGGCCACTCTGATATCAGCCAGGCCTCTTATGGCAAGTAGATGAGTTGGTGGACAGGGGAGAGACTAGCTTGGACTCTCAGTCAGAATGCTCTTCAGCCTTGGTCTGCTCAGATCAATCTATATAGGCCTAGTCATAAAATCCTCAGAGACTGAGGCTGTGGGAAACCAACAGCTGTACAAGTTTCTAAATCATGTAAATAGTTAAACTACTTGCTGTCACAAGCTATAGGCTATGTGTGCACCGGCACCAGCACCTGTGTACTTTCATGGACTAACAAGCATCCATTTATAAGAACACATGCTCTCCTTTGACTGCAGACTGGGTCTGAAATGCCAGTATCTGAGTGCAGTTTATATGGACTTTATCAAAAAGCACTGGCTGCTGTGAGACATTAATAATAATCATAATAAGGTGATCTGTCAATTTCTATTGCTTCTATAAAGGGCAACAAATAATTAGCATCCCTGTAAAGTGCAAAACACATCCACCACAGCACCTAGCATATGAATGACCCAAAGCCTAAGCAGGTGCGCACTTGAATAATGTGTCTGCACACATAACAACACACCACATCTTACAAGCAACAGATTGCCCGCTGCTGTTACAGAACAAACAAAAAAGGATGCCCTTTTCAACTCTCAGTATATGTAGTCCTCTAACCAACACTTCCCTACAAATGGCTGTCTTGTCCTACCCCTCTCTGTCTCATTCCCTTGGGACCTATACAGAGAGAGGCTGTATAGTACTACAACAGTCACACAGGGCTGCCTGCGCATATATTTTCTTCCACCACAGGCTACACACACTCACATTAGTGTATAATAGCTAGTCCACACATTCTCAGAAGAAGGTGTGTCCTCACGTGTGAGAGAGACCACCAACCCACGAGCCAGAGAGAGTGTTAGTGTGAAAGGGACCCTAAGAGAAAAATTTGCATCAAAATAGGCATGGATATTTTATGTACTCCTCGAGATTCAAACGGAAATAAACAGGCAATAAACCGACTAAATCCCAGTTCTAATGCATCTCAGTGCCAGTGATGTGTGTGAAGCAAATACAGAAAAGGATGCTGAGTGTTTATGTGTGCACTCTGTATGGTTTGTACAGTAATGACAAGAAACGAAGGAACATAGTGTTCTCTTTGGTTGTGATTGGCCCAAAAACAGTCCACACAATCACACGTCACACTGTGACAATCACAAGAGCTACAGTACATTTCTCTGTCTGTACGTGTTGATGGGGGTGATTGTGGCCATGGCAGGGAGGGGTGGACATTTTATTTTGGGCCTAATCCCTAGAAATTAAAATCAAAGATCACAAAAACAAAGCTCGGGAAGGAGGAGGGTGTGGGATCGCAAAAGTGAGGTGTGTAAATGCCTTTTGGTGAGTCAACAGAAAGGTAGAAACATCCGCACACACAGCGACAAGCCACAGACAGAAACACATGTAGAGAAAAAAGAAGATTGTGTTGATCGAGTGACTTGGCACAAAACGCAGCCAGAGAACAGGACTGTGGACCTCGTGGGAACTGTTATCTAGAGGAAGAGAGCATCAAAAACCAACCCAAGTGGAGATTCACAGGAAACCTCAACCTCAATTACACCAATGTCTAAAACTGTGGCCAACCAAAAGAGCCAGTTTAGTGTTAGACTGTCAAAGGCAAACTAGACTCCAGAAACCTCATCACTTACAAGGCCTCTTACTCTTTGCTCTCCTTTTCTCCTTCCTTTGACAGATGAATATAAGCAAGTGTCAAATACAAGCCACTCAGCCAATTCACTGAATAGCTCACCTCGTTGTGCAGCTGCCAGTGTATGAAACAGCAGTCCACTGGTTTTAACTGCACTCTGCACTCAGTGTACATACAGCTACCAGCTCCACCTGCTATGACTTCAATAGTCAGTTATTAGGAGTCCTAAATACTATGAAAATGTCAAAACAGTTTGATGCCGTTTATTGTGGGCAGACCTAGTTTTCTATGATGCAACTAATAGCATTGGGAGTGTCTAAAAAACAGATCAAGTTTGATGCCATACAGGGGTATAAAAGCAAAATGTCCGTCCTGTGAATTTCCAGAATTTACCTTGCCCATATCAGTAGTAAAAAGAAAAGAAAAATGCAGCGTGTGCAGGTAAAGTTATGAAAAGTATTTACCTAATGATTCTTAAGTATTTTTACCATTTAGTTTGAAGCTGCTGAAAAAGAAATCTCAATACATTTCAATAATGCATGTGTTCTGATTTGGTAACTTTGTATTGGCTTGATTTGTACATTATTTGTGAAACTGCTCTACAACACATCATAGTAGTTCCTTGCTTTAAAATAATGTCTCTTTCTTTCTCAATTCCTAGTAGTGGTCGACCGATTAATCCAGCAAACCTGACCTGTCGTGTCATATGTTATGCAGCTTTATGGCCGGATGAAAAATATTTTGGCCAGTTAGATTTTTATTAGATATTATCTGTATTGCAGATGGGCATGTGTCACCCAATAAATAGCAAACATAACATAAATTGCAGTACAGATACACCAAATATACGTTTTGAAACAGTGTTGAAATTCCATAGTTTGTCCACTAGAGAGCCCAGAACTAAAATCTCCCCTCAGTACATATCTTGGTCATAAAAAATGTAAGGGATCTTTATCAGAAATGTTTGTTTTCATCCATTTATGTAAAAAATTTAAATAAAAAAGGGCCTATATATAAATTATATACTGTAATGTAAACACAACTTAGTTTGTTTTCAAGAAAACTTCACAGTGTACATTTAAACTACAATCCATCACACCAAAGAAGTCAGCTGACACAAGTCACACTTTTGCTAGTCTGCTCAAAATTGAATATATCGCTCCAATGTGTGCCACTTATGACCAAGCTATCTGATTGCAATGAAATCTGATTATGAGAAACATATTGTCAAAATATATTATATGCAAGAAATTTTGTGAATGTAAAAAAAATGATGGATTGCCATGGTGGCCCAAACAAGCCCAAATCATCTCTACTCCCTTGCTATCACAAAGAAGCACTGATACCAGTGTTTTCCTGCTATGCAAATATGTGGCCTGGCCAACCCTTTTTCCTGCCAACTCAAATTAAAAAATTATTTTTGTCATTCCCTTGCAAGTGGGCCGTATTAATCAATGCAAAAACAAAAAAAAAGTTTCAAAATGATACACTTCTGGTTCATCATAACTTATATTTGTGACCCGCAATTATTTTTCTTCGCTTCTCATTTTCAGTACTGTCATCCCACCTCCTTTTATCTGACTTGTCTGGTTTTATTTCCTTTTGTAAAGCACTTTGTAACATTGTTAAGAAAAGTGCTATTATTTAATAAACTATAATAATAAAGTTTATTATTATTGTTATCTATGACAATCTTGATTAGTCCCGGGTCTTGCTCAACTGTTTCTCTAATTAGCAATGTTAAGAGAACTGGGTGAAGCCACACAAATCCCACACTGCAGTAAGATGAAGCACTGCAGCATCATCAGAGGCTAGTAAATGACATGGTAAAAATATAAGCTTGGGACACAGCATGCGACAAATAGCTCTTCTACTCTTAAGTCAAAGTCCATCAGATTGCTCACAGCTGCTTAAGCTTAGCACTTCAATCTAGTCAGATCTTTCCTTTGACTCAGAGAAGATAAGTGTTTATTTCCTGTGTCTAAAAATACTCTGATGTGCAGCGAGAGTGTGGAAATAAAGAACTGGCCTTCACAACATGTTGAGCACAGTGGCTCTGATGCCATCGCTCATGCCCACTCATTACCATTTGAGTCAATTCAAAAACATATGGGTGTTGAACTGAAATAACAGCGGCGTCTTATTTCTGAAAAGTTTCAGTTTTCACCTCTGACAGTTCGTCTAATCTGATACACTTTAATATACAGGATGTGTATGACTGTCTTTTACAATCAATTCTGCAATAGGTCTTCTAAGCTAGGGTTGTCAAAACCACAAATTAAATGCTGTGATATTCAAGAAAAATTTGGACAATAAGGTTAATAGTGGATACAAAAGGGTCTGGTCTCTCATTAAGCTAAACAAAAATCTGTGTGGACAACAGATTGGGTCATGTTAAAAAAAATTTAAAAAAAAAAACTACATCATGAATATTTTCTTGATTAATCCTGGCAACAGTTGCAGGAAAAGCTGTCCATTTATACTGCTTCAAAAATTACCCCCGTGTATCATCAGAGAATTAATTAGTACAAAATTAAGAGTGTGATTTACTAATACACATGGTTAATTATGCAACTGCTAATTTATTTGCCTAACTGTCTAACTTATTTTGAGTGTGGAACATGTGTTTTTGTGCGCAGTTGGACTGTACTGCTCTGCAGCTGGGCTGCTCAAACTGCTTGAAGGGTTTTAGTCTCTGCCAGCTACTGGAGCAAATTGGTCTGCAGGACCTGGAATAAATCAATGAGGCTACTGTCATGTTCCAGTGCCTTCTCATGTACAATGCAGATCATTGAGAGAAGGGGTTTAGATACAGCTGATAAAAAAAACAATAAATATTTGGTAGATTTTTTTCTTGTATTGTATTTTTACCACGGCAACATATTCATGATGCACTTGGTTATTACATGAAGTTATTACTTTCTTTATTATGCATATTTCATATTGCATGTATTAATACAATTGACTATTGGCTATGACACGTTATGATACAATTGATGCCAGTCAATACATCATATCCCAACCCACATTCATTTTAGCCTGCATTTGAAGTTTGGTTGTGGTAGTTGCATCATCACTAAAGTGCACTCGGGCACTATATAATCCTAGTATTGCCTATATCACGTAGAGCTGGGTCAAGCTTCAGAGGTGGGCATTTTATTGAAATGCCGTCGAGATAGTCAGAGAGTTATTCCAGAAAACTACAAATAACTGTGTTGAAAATAGAGTTTGCTTCTACTCTGACTGAGGCCTACCATTTTTGAAATACTGAGGGTCTGTTTTCATGTTGCTGTACAGTACATGCCTTCTGGGGAAAACATCTGTGTATTTCAGGTTAGCATTGAAAGTTAGCTGTATTATATCTATAACTGTGTGTCGAATATCAAGGGTATTTTGATAGGTGATGATTTTTTCTTACTTAATAAAGCAACAATGAAAAACAATTGCAAAGCTGGTATTTTGTTTTACGACATATAGGTTGTATAGCTGTAATAATGCCACCACAATGTGCATTTTCTGCCTCTCCTCGTTACGCCACGAGGCACTTCTCAGGCAACATTTTGTTCCTATTGTGGCTCAACAGCCCACAGTACACATTTACAAATATCAGGCACCCAAAAAGATGTTCATATGTGGTTGAACATACTGTATTGTTACGGACTGTGCTGTAGTTGAACTCATTAATAAGCTATTATTTAGTGTGAATTGAGTCAGTAATGTAATTAACAATGACTGAGAGAAGGTTGCTAATGGCAACATAATTACTGTACAGTGCTAATATTAGATATTTCTCCTGCTGTGTGCAGTTTGCTTTTTTGAAGGTCCGAAACACTGAACGTTGAAACATGGTGAGTAATGGTTTCCATTCACCCAAAGAGCATGGGAATATCATGAGCTTTACTACAGAGTGAAATAACTGTTGATTGATTGTGTTGTAACATATCCTATATAAAACATGTTTTACAGACAGGGTGGCAGTATGGCAACCATAACACTATGTGGTCTCTGGTGCAAGCTACAGTAACTGCAGTAGAGTTACAGGTCAACGCCCCCGGCTACAGACTACAGGCCATGTCAGCTTAATGCGTTCGGCTGTTCTCCAACCTACATACAGAATGTAACTACACTATAAGCCAGACACAGACAGAGGGGGAAAACTGGGATAAACCAACTTATAAACAGAGTGATATAGTGGTAGATGGGACAGGATAGGAAAGAGTCCAGGAATGGCAGCAAACACCGGAGGAATAGAGTAGGACATCAAAAAGCAAAAGACCAAGCTCCATATTGCAACTTGTCTTATTGTAAAAGTGTGACCAAAAACTGTGCTGTATCAGATTTATTTCCAATGGCATCCATCAAAAACAGAGTAGACAGAGCAGTTCAGTGGTCCCGTTGTGTGAATGCTGTGTATGTATCACTCACTCTTTGCAGGCGCTGGAGACATGGGTCGGTACAGTGTATTTACAGTCCATGATCATGGTGAGAGTCTCACTGTCGTTAGCCTCCTGGAAGGGTGGCTGGCCACATACCAACATGAACAGGATCACACCGAGACTCCAGATATCTGAAGCAGAAACACAGAAACACAATCTGAATCCATGTGTACTGCCAGGCAAATACAAGATTTTTTTTTAAATTATAGCATACATGATCAAACCATATGAAAACATTTCTATTCAGTCAGAATGGAGAAAACACACACTGTACTTGTTGCAAACATTAGTTGTGATGTGGGCTATAATTTCCTTTTCTCCAAGATAGACTACTAAATTATTTCCACACGATATGGAATGCTGTCTATAATATGGATTATCAATTAATACATTTAAAATATATAAATGCTGATATAGCTCAGGTCTGCCCCTTCTCCCACACAAAATTTTTGTATTTTTTGTGACATTATATAGTAATTAAAGCCCAATCTGACCACACCCTGTGGCATCTACTTAAAAATATATTTACTATTTCTATTTCAATGAATTGGTTTGTTTTGGTCAATAGTGTACCTGCTGAATTTTGAATAATTTGGAGCTGCTCCATAGCTCAATCGTTTAGGCAAATAAACAAGGAGTGGTTGAATTTGTTTGGAGACGTGTTCAGGGCCAGTGATGAGAACTTCTGCCTTGTCAAGAGTTCAATTTTATACATGGGCAACTACATAGTGAAGCTAATTTACTGGTGTCAGAAGGTTTAAATTACAAGTACAGCTGTGTATCATCTGCGTAGCTATGGAAGTAGATATTGTGATGATGGATTATCTCTCCCAAGGGTAACATGTACAGGGTAAACAGGACAGGTCCCAAGATTGATCCTTGTGGTATTCCATGTTAAGTCTGAGCAGTTTGTGAGATAAATTCACCAACAGAAACAAACAATTTTCTGTTGGCTAAGTACAAGGAAAACCAGTCCAGAGCAGTTCAGTAATACCCGTCCACTGTTTTAGTCATTCTATAAGGACGGAGTGGTCAGTGGTATCAAATGCTCCAGTGAGGTCAAGCAATAGTAACACAGAACATGCACCAGAGTCTGCAGCCATCAGTAAATCATTTGTGACTCAGTTTCTATGCTATGTAGCCTGTGGAACCCAGACTGAAACTCCTTAAAAATACCTTTTCTATTTTTGATATGAAACTCAATTCGGAAAGTCTGTGGGATCTAAACCAGGTCCCTACAGCAACACAAGAGATTAACTGTGAGAAATACTGGTCCCTGGCTTCCTTAACCTTGCAATTATATGAAGTTAGCTGTGCAGCGAGTAATGAACCTGCAATTTACTGGACTTCCACCTGTGTTTAACTTTTCTACAGATTCTTTGAAGGTTACAAATTTCCTCATTCATTAAGGGTTCATTAAGTGGGATGTACTCAAAAGAGTCTGGTAAACAACAGGGATGGTGGGAAGTGTGAGGGGAATGTCCTACAGTAAATGTCAGTTCTTTCCCGTCTTTCTCCCCATCTTTTTTCTCCCATGGCATTATAACCAATCCTGTGCTCTCACAGCTGGCTCATCAGAGGTGAAATGTGGAATGGCTGTGCACAAAGAAGGGGTCGATTGTTTGCGTGTATGATATATCCATTTCATTGAAAACAAAGCTCTCACATACGTTATCATACAAAAGTGTGTGTGCTGACACTATAATGAATGTCAAGTCAATTCATGTGTGTATGTGTGCTTATTCAAGTGTGCATATCTGCACTTGCTAGTTGCACCCTGAGAAAGCAAAATGTCAACATGCAGAAGCACTGGGCCATACTGACTTTATGCAACCAAAAACGCACGCATGCACAAGTGTTAAACAGTGGTTACAGAACTAACAGCAGAGGGTGAGAAACAGCCTCCAGCATGGAGCTAGGGCAGTAAACACCTTCATGTCACTTCTTATAGTATGTTGTTAACTCTCTATCCTACAGGGGCAGATATTTAAGCAAGTTCATTAAACACATATCCGTGTGCTACTTCTAAATAAGCAGCACAGATATATATCCTATATGGGTATAGAATACCCATATAATCACAGACAAACATTTGTGGATTAGTTTGAACAACATTTCCATCTTCAATCCCCTGTTTAGCAGAGAAACAGAGCCAACTCACTCAGGCTGGGAGAAAAAAGACATCACAGCAGCTCCAGTCAAATATTGGCAGCTCTGAAGTAATTACCATGATGAGGATTTTTAAGTAACTTTCTAATTAAGCTCAAACGCTCAGATGCCCTAAATACTTAATGGGTTGGCAGAATGGAGTCCTGATGATGCACAAGAAGAAATGCCAGATGCTAAAAATTCCAACTCTGAAAACTTTTTTTTGTCCGAAAAGTATGATAAAGACTTTTCACATGGATTAGGAAATGCTTTGAGCTGCAGGCTTAGCCGTGAGTTAGCTATCTGATGCATTGTAAATTGGGCTAGCCCTATCTTTAGACCAGACTTTGCTGGGTTAGTATCAGTATTGCAGGACTTAGCATTAGGCTAAGCAGTGCTGTGTATAATTAAACTAACTGGGTGATCGTTCAGAAAGCAAGCAGAAAGAGCTGGATTGGAGTCCATAGTGCTTTGAAGAGTCCTCATTTGAGGGAACGGCTCAGTTGATTGAAGTAAATGTAATTAGTTTGGTTTGGACTTTAATACCATTCATCAAATTCAATCCCAAGACACACCACCTGTGCTCCACCAACATGGCTGACCGACACTACTGTTCTAGCTCATGGCTATGGGACTATCCTTCCTGTCTGTCACAGCCACCAGGGTCAAGGTCTCTGCTACTCTGCGATCAATCAATGCACAATATAGGAGAGGAGTGCCCCTGAGGCATGCTTGATACTAATTCCATTTACCCATGTTCACTCAGCAGTAGTGAAATAACAAGGCAATACAAACACTGGACACAGCATGCATAAGGAAGCAGCTGTGGCGGACAGTGGTCCACAGTTTTAGCTTGTCTTATGAGAGCAGAGTCCCCACGAGAAAAATACAGGCTATGTAGCAGTTTAGAGGATAATTCCTGTTTTCTGTCTGACTTCCAGATGGCATTTGTTCTGAGAGTAGGCAAAAGTGAAAGGCATTAGTAACACAGAGCCGCTGCTAAAGCTTAACAAATGGGGTGTTACAGGGACAACAGAAGCAGTTGATGATTTTGTCTAAAATGAAAAATGCATCAGTACGGTCACTATGTTCCTAACCCTTTTATAAAGCACCTGCAATGGTTTGATTTGGCCCACGTTTGTGTAATGGCTATTAGTCAACCAGACCAAGCCTTTCATTTTAAGCATGTTAATGGACCAAAAAGCTGCCTGAATACAAGATGATAAAACAACTGATGTAAAGCATGTCCAAAGAACAGCTGGCATAACTTTCCAGGTGCTCACTGCACTCAACATCTGCAATATTTTGGAAACCTAAAACAACTTTCCTCCAGCCTGTACTGATGCCTCCTCTCCTGCGGAAATATGAACAGACATGGATGAGAAAGGTTAGCTCAGCATGACATCAGTGTAGATCTCACTGCTCAGTGTACCAATTAGAGCTCTGCAAAGTGTTGATAAACACAGGATCAGGCTCTGCTTCTGTTCTCCCACTGAGGGAGGCTGTGGCTAAGTGTGTGTTTCAGCGAGGACATATTACAACTTGCATATATTTTGCTCGCAATCTCATAAATGATGGATTTGGCTGGACAGCTAGGTGCTGACTGGCTCTCAAAGGACTGCTTTTAAACTGCTTAGCCCTGCATGTTGTACTCCCTCCAACAGGTTGGCACCTACTGATGTAATAAATACCACTCTTTGCCACTCCACAGTACCCATATATCATTGTTTAGATTAGGGCAGGGTGGAGGTTCTTTCCTCACAAAAGATCTTTGGCTGAGTACAGACACACAAACCTGACAACAGGCAAGTGTAATTTTGGTCAGTTATCAAGTTACTCAATTAACGTTAATTAGCAACAGCTGATATGATCTTTCATGTTAGTGCCAGCTAAAAATGAGAAGCTGCTATCTGAATGTTTTGTACACTGCTCTTTGCTAATGATAATTAGCATCGTAGCTTAGCAAATCCATGCATTTTTCCAACCTCAGTGTCAGAATTCTGAGTCAATCACTGGTGCGACCAAATATTTTTTCACACCTTCTTATTTTCAATCTCATACAGCTTTGCACTGTAGAGCCCGACTCTCACTAAGGAGAGCAGCACTGCAACAGCAGGCTGAGGTAAACAAAACACAGGAGGAGTTCAGTAAAGAAAGCACTGGCTTTTGATCAGCTTTATTATTACTGATACAGATCCATTAAAATGTGTCCGGATCGGCCCTGATACTGATCCTTGATATCAGCTCGGGACATCTCTAGTCTATAGTAAAAAATCTGGCTTTGGGCCCTCACCAGTCTAAAAGCTACAGCACCATGACTATCCACTCGATGGACATTTAGGGCTGCCAGTATTAAAATGAAATCATTTCTTTATTTTCATGGGGCTCTATGCCCAAATGCCCTTACAGTATGCTGACATGGCAAACTTGGCCTGAAACCCAAGCAGTGGAATGGTGCATTTCAGCCAAAGTGCTATGAGATTGATCTGAGGGACAGGTTGATATGCTAAGAAATAAACCGTCCTTTATAGCCTGTTAAGTTGTCTGGAAGACTGTTGTAAGAAACATGTCTGAAAGCCAAACATTTGCTCAAAGAGCCTGTTTAATTAAGCAAACTCTCTGAAAGACATGGATCTTAGGACACGTTATTTGTTGTTGCTAGGTTGTTAAAGATTATTTTTCCTACGTCTAAACATTTCTGGTGTTCCAAGCCTGGATATTTCATTAAGTATGAATATAAATGTCATGAACTGTTAAAATGTTGTTTTTAAAAAAATGACTCTAGAGGGATAAGTACACTTCTCATCTCTCAGCTGTCTACTTTGTACCTTTATGTTACTGGGCACAAGATGCCTGGCAGTCTGGCTACGCCTAACTCCAGCAAGCGCAACACAAAAGAAATCAATACCTAAAAAGGATCTAGGTCATAGCAGAGCAATTTAATGTGCTCCTGTATCCTTTGGACTTTATTACAATCCTCCTCTGTGGGTGGTCTTGCTTTCTCCTCAGTGCTCAGACCTCCAACTGTCACAATCACTGATAACCAGCACAGCAGCAAATATAAGTTTGCTTTCACCTTACACTAAGTGTTTGCAACACAGAAAGGGGACTATTTTGCACCAATAATAGTACGGTCTCAAAAAGACATTAATTTCAATGAGACCAATGACCAATTATAGCAGGGGGTTGGTGTTTAGTCCACGCATCACCTGTTGTGTGGGCCTCACCTCGGTCTCACCTTGTGCAGAAATTGGACTGAGACCGGATAATCGGCTCCCAAAAACAGCTTTATCTTCAGTCACTTAAGGAGCCAGTGAGGCCCAGAGTTTAGAGTGCTGTGCCTATACTCATAGAATCTGAAGTTTTGGTACATAACTAACGTTCTATACCGTATAGGCTTCGCCTTCTAAGGCTATCATTAGCAGGACAAGGGCGAAGCAGGATATAGTCTATGCCTCACTGGGTCCATCCAGTACCACAAACACACACACCCACTTCAAGAGATGAAACAATAAGGGGTCCATGCCCAGCCACTACGCCATGCGTAATAGCACATAGAACCCCATATGCGCCCCAGTGGCACCGCACAGTACAATAGCTGACATTCTCCGTGAGGGGATGAAGGCTGGGAACAAAATAAAGCCTACTGCTGTGAGAAAGCAGAGACGAAGGCTACACACTATCAGACTAACAGTCCAGCTAGGAGCAGAGTAGGGAAAAAAGACAGCTCTCCATGCACTGACAGGCAGGAGGGAGAGCGCATAAATGAATCACCTGATATCAATCAATCACCGACAAAACACTCAGTACAGAGTGAGTCATAGAAAAACGTGAGACATCCCGCAAATAAAAACGAAAGAAAAAGCAGGGAGAAGACCAAGAAGCCAACTAACGTAACGTCATAATGTTAGATATAACGTTACATACGTTATACAAAAGCAGTGAGCTAACGTTGTTTGCTAACATTAGTTTAACGTTAATTATCAATAATAGCTCCTGCACTAACGTTATCTGTTTTCTGATGTACATTGATAACGATACAATTATGTTTGGACTAGTTGATAACTGCAGTAGTAGATCCTGTAACTTTAGTCACCTCAAACAATGTGTCCTCAAAATGCCTTGGTGTCCGGATGCAGCAGATCTTTATGTTAAGTCATGAGTCTAGGTAATTAATGGAAAACACACATATACATGTAAGGACACATACCAGGTAGAATACCCTGTAGCATGTTCTGTACCATGGAGCATTGTGCTAATTTGTTGCTTCTTCATCAGAGGCTAAAAGGAGGATCAGAGGACAAAATTATAGCTGTAGTAATGTAGGGTTGCAGATAAGTTATTTTCATAATGGATTAATTTGCAGATTTATCAAGTAATCGATAAATGGTGAAAAATGCCCATCATAATGATCCAAAATCCAAAGATATTAAGATTATTACAATAAAAGTCAAATCAATTATCAAATTAGTTGCCAATTCATTTTATTGACTAATGGATTAATCAGCTCATCGTTTCAGCTCTACAGTAATTAACTTTACAGAGTTGAACTGTCCATCTTTAAAGAACTATAAACTGGAAAAGAGATTATTTTGTTTTGAACTGATTTTAATGGTGTGACAAAATTCAAACCAACTTGTAAAATGTAACACAGTAACATCTGGTTTCATCAAAGAGATATTTAACAGAGGCTGAAACCAGATTGGCACTAACAGCAAAAATGATGCTTACAGCTGAAGAAAAAGTAGGTACAATCGAGTAAACAGCGAGGCTAAGGCACAGATGAAAACACAAAGACTGATATACAGACTAAACACAGCTAGAAACACTCACAAAGATAATTACTCTTAGATCATTATTGTAGACTTTGTGTGTGTCTATAATACACTACAGTGACTTTATAATACGTTTGTATTATCATTCATTTATTTGTTGTTTAAAAGTGGGATCGTTTAAAGTGATATAATCCATTGATTTTCTAGTTCTTTATTGTGAACGGACACACCCACAACTCAAACAGTGGATTCCCACACAGACATAAGCAGTTCTTGCAAAAATAGAAACAGAGTGTAAACAGGAAAAAGCTGCTGAGAATGCAACACAGCTCCCAACATTAGTTTTAATCTGTGGAGTGGAAACCTCCAAATTCCCAACCAAGCAAAATTTAAAGCAAAGTAGCCAGGTTCATAGCTTTATACCCTGCAGACGGACTTTTTGTGTCCTAGAATCTAATTAACAAAGTGACTTATACTAACTGCTGAAGTCTCAAAAGTTTACTGACATCCAGTACAGACAGCAGATTAATTAAAGTTTTAGTAAAGTACAGACATCTGATAATGGACAGCAGATAAAACTGGGAAGAAAGCCATATCTATGTTCAGGTATGCAAAAGGAGTCCATGGGCTTCAGTTAGGCCATTACTGAGCTTCACAGTAGACAATTATTTTCAAGCAATCTTCATATGAAATGTACGGCTGTAAGATTACAAGGCATGCAAAAGGTAGTAGTCCCGTTAAGCAATTCTAGAGGCCGTCACCAACATGTCAACCGAAGAGCACTCACATACTATTCAGGCCTTCAGACCCTTACACTCACACACACATGCTCTCATCACGTCAACATAAATGGTACTGTCACTGGCAGGCAGATAGAGTGGAGAGAGCACCCTGGGTGACAGCTGTAGATCTGCTTAAGATCTCTTTCTGTCACATACAGACCTGCTGCAGCTCCACCTCCACATGGCATGTAGGAGACTGCTGTCCTGCTTTCCATCTCATGGAAGTATTCTTATAATAAGAATAAGAATAATAAAGATTAGGATAACAATCGTGTGAATGCTGATTCAGCATCAACTAATCAATCTGCCCAATGTTTTCTCTATTAATAGCTTCATAGTTGTCGCTGTGACAATTGCCCAAACCCAAGTTGATGTCTTCAGATAGTTTGTTTTGTTTGAGCAACAGTTTGAAACCCTACAATACTCAATTTACTATCATTAAAAACAAGGAAAACCAGAAAATATTCTGATTTGTCAAGTCGGAAATTGCTTAAAAAGATTAAAAAACTTAAAATGACTTAAAATAAATAGTTGACAATGTTCTTTCAATTTTGTCACCTGAGTGGTAGACTGTTATTCAACTGAGTTACTGTAGCTGGACTGCCACCTATGTGTCACTTCCCAGTCTAAATGCTCTGAACAGTAGCTCACTACCTTTCTGCCTAAAAATGCCAATCAAGTCTGTTCAAACCACAGATTTTGCACAGTTGAATTACAGTATGCACTTGCTTCATTAAAGAAACTAAATTAACTGGAGTATGATGGTCAGTTCATGTTATTCTAGCCATTTATTTAAAGGAAATTTTGTTTAATGTTACTTATTGCTACTTATGTTTAAACAACATTTATGTAACCTACTACCCAACAAGTCAAAAAAATAAGAGTGCAAGACACAGAAAGAGAGAACATGAGTGGGTGAGTGAGAAAAACTAAACTGAGAAGGAACTTTTTTGGACCCATTTCATCTAGCTACTTCCAAAAGCAGAAAAGGCAGCAGAAAGAAAATATAGTGAGCACAGAGGTAGCAGGTCTGCACATATAACAAGGACGACTGCAATGGCTTCAGGTAATGGTGGACTCCCTCCTTCCATCACACAAGCTGATGCTGCCTAATTTGGAGATGGGCTTGTTTGCAGCAGTCTGGTATAAATGGGTCAAATGTGGGTAGAACGCATGCTCATTGTCCCACGTCAAATACAGGGTTTGTGTTAGAAAGTGATATTTTCTTCCTTTGTCTGATTGATTGAATGTCTGAACCTCATCTTGGTTTGTAGTTACAAAGCCTTTGTTAGTGGCTGACTGTCCTCAGTCTGGAGAGCCATTACTGCACTTTGCTTTCCTCTGCTGGCTTGTCTGAAGCTTCATCTAGCAAGACTAATCAAGTCTCTGCTTTCAAAGTGGGTCTGGGGTAGCGCTCAGTCTGTATTTCAAAATACCAGGGTTGTCTGACACTTTTGAGCCTTTGTAGTCTGATGTTTCAGCAGACTCAAAAAAGGGATTAAAACTTTTTTTTTTAAATGATAGATTCTTGAAATTTAGAGAAATCAGTGGTTGAAAATATCATAAAGGAAATGTATTCTTCAGCATAAAAAGTTTTTTTCACATGTAAAATAAATGTGGTTCGAAATAAACATTTTATAAGCATCATACAAGATCAAGTCTCCAGGATCTCTACCTGTACTGTACAGTTTCCATATTTGCCCATCCTCAGTTGGTAATGGCTGCAACTACTTGTAACACTAGTACATTTTCAACTACAGTAACCTAGGAGAAAAGCATTATGTGTGTGTTCAGGAAAGAAAGAAATTCAGGCAACAGCAGTAGGGTCCTTGGAAAAGATAAAAAGATGAAACGCTGTCATGATGCTAGTTTCCTACCCTCCACACACACACACACACACACACACACACACTCTCCTGACATGTCTCAATGTGCTAATGATTCCGCTATAACCAGCAGCAAATCGCAAAAACACACACAGATGCAAATACAGCTTTAAAAATCGTCTGGGATTGTCAGTGTGTGAGAGTAGCCTTGAAACCTGAGGGAAATGCATGATAAACTGGCTATACACACATTTAACAATTCTCAGGTACTTTCACTGCTTCTTGTTATGTTGTTAGCCAACTGTAGCATCTAAAGTGATTGGTAGTCAATAGACCAAGTAACCATTTTGAAATCTAAAGAATGCTACAGGGTTGGACGCAGGAAGACAATAGTCTTAAAAAAAGAATGCTGGACCACACCTAACCCCAGACATGCAAGAGCGCAGGAATAGACAGAAAGACTAGACAGACAGACATGCCACAGTTCTTCCATTATACTCTATTAAAAAGCACAAACACCCCTTCACTGACTCACTGAGGCTCAGAAGGTTTCAAGCAAAGTTATGAGGGATTTTTTTCCTGTGCGATTCCAAATGTTAATTGTATCACTGGGGCATATTTCTCCTCCTCGTCCTGCCAGTGAAAGAAAGAGCAACAGATGTTGAAAAGAACCATGGCACACAGGAGCAGCCAGGATGCACCGATACAGACAGCACATCAGCGCGTCAGTGATCAGAGGAGGAGGATGTGTTTTGGCATAAGAGAATGTAAAATAATACATGTATATGTGTGTCCGATATCTGTGCACATGTTGGGTAAGTATGTGCGAGTGACTGAGGCAATGAAAGACAGGGTGGGAGAGTAAGACAGAGAGAGGAGGGAGAGGAGAAATATGCTAGCTCTCAGTGACGAGCAGAGCTGCTGTTTCTGAATATGGATGACAGCCAGAGCCCCAGAATAAAGTGCAGCTCTCTCCCAGGCATCTCCTGCCTCATGTTGTCTTATATTAGCATGATGGCTGGGGGCTTCTCCTCGGCTCTGAATATAAAAGAGACTAACTCTTAAACTACTAACATGGTTAGTAGTTAAGTTAATATGCCATTATTTTCTCAATTAATCACCTGGTCTATAAAATGTTACAATTCCCCAGAGCCCAAAGTGACATAGACAAATTGCCCGTTTTATCTGACCAAGACTACAAAACTCAAATATATTCAGTTTACTCTCATATAAGAAAACAAGAGAGTCGACAGCCATGCTAGTAGCTTTATGAGGCTGTACTTAGGCACAGTTGTTCATTATTAATATAACAAATACCTACCTGCCATTTACCCTGTATTTGGCAGGAGCTAATTTCATTCCCTGCTGACGAATGTCAGGTATTTAGACAAACTGAAATTTGGACTTGATGATGACGCTAGATAAAGAGTTAAGGATTAGCAAAGTGATAACAATTCATCTTGAGAGGGGCATAAATGTGTGTACCAAAGAGTTTGGCAATTCATCCAATAGTTGAGGTATTTCAGTCTTGACCAAAGTGGTGGACTGACTCACTGACCAACATCTCTATTTTTAATGCCACACCGATAGCATGTCTAACAATACAAAAGACAATATAGGCCTTTGAATGGTGTGAAATAAATGTGGTGCTTCAGTTACACTTCTTTTTGGGTAATAACCATGATAACAGTAAACTAGGGCAAACCTGATAGGAAAATGATTCCAAGCAGAGTGATGATCCATCGCTTCTCCGCTGCACATCTAATTAACCGAGCAGCATATAATTACTCATGCGTCCTCCAGGTTGTGTCCTGTCTCACAGGAAACCAACACTAGACTGATCAAGACCTAGTTTGAGTGTGTGTGAGATTGCATGTTCCATGCATACTGGCATTTACTATTATAAAAAAAAACGTTTGACAGAAGCTTGACTCCAATGACACATTTTGTGCTCCTGCTTCAGTTTCCCATAAAGCATCAGTGCTTTTGAGCTGGTCTTATAAACATGTTTCATTTAGTCATGGTTTAGCAGTGAAAAATGGGTTATATAACTATAAACAACCCCACGCCCTCCTGGGACTCGCTGCACTGTGTAAAGAAAAAAACTATACTTGTGCCATAACCAGGGCAAGGAGCTTGACCCAGGAGCATACACCTGCAGCACATACACTCCTTCACATACATACAACCACATAAATACTTTCTCTATTTAAGCTATACTCAGGTTGCATTTATCTATTCATTTGTGCTATCAGTTTATTTGTATGTGTGCTCAACATTGTCTCTTGCATGTGTCTGCATTTGTAAATGTGTTCCCAAGTTTGACCTAAGCCAGAGATGGAGAGGGGTAAGGAGTAGAGACCCCCAGGGACCACAGACGTACTACCTCACACCTGGCTCACTCACAGCAGCATTCGTTACTATAGCAACACTCCACGTCTCAAATCAGAGAATGAAAGTGCCTCTGTGAGGCCCCTCTGGCAAATCTGTCCACAGATACACACTCGCACAATAACATGGCAGCTCCGCACATCAATATTTGTCTATAATGTTTCTGTCTCACACAGTCTGGCAAAGTCAAGCGTGCAAGTCTACAATTATAGTTCACATTTACATTTTAAGTGCTATGTTCCCAAGTGATTTACAAATAGAAGAAGCTTGAATTCATATTCGCACGAGTAATGCAAGCAGTCAGTAATGACTACAACTCCACTCTGCTGGTATAAATACAATAAGGAGTTGAAAAATATTAAAATAGCACTCTCTGTATTCCCATCTCGGCCTCAACCAACAAACAATGCTCTTAGAGGAAACAGGAAGGGGAGAACCCAGCCCCTCTTTCCCCTATCCCCTATCCTCCTCTACTCCCCTTTCCCCTCGCCCTACGAATGCTCATAATTCCTTTGCTTTTATATCTTTGTCTTTCACTATAATCATACACCTCAATCCACTTGTCTTCATTATTTCTTCTTCACTAGCTATCGTAATGCCATCCAGCACCATCATCCTCCCATCCTTTACACCAGCTCTCTCTCCTTCCTATTATCTTGGTGTTGGAGCCCACCATGATCCACTTTTATTGTCCTCTTCTTCCCAATCCCCCTTCCCCCAATAAACACACACACACACACACACACATACATCTGCGATCTCCTGAACATCCTCTCCTCCTCCTCCTCCTCCTCTCTGTATTACAGTGGCATCATGATGCTTTAATTAGCGACTGTGGGATTTGTCTCTTGGCATCTTTTCCTCTCCTACTCTGCATTCAGGCGTTTTGCTCTGATAAACCACCAAGCAGCTTGAAATGACTGCAGCCACAGGACCAATAACAGGGGACCGTGTTGAGGGAATTGAACCAGATCAGCACTGAGAAAAACTATAATTAATAGTTTTAAGGATTTACACTGTAGCTTTTCTTAGTACCAGCACTAAAATCATCAAGCCCCCTGTATTGTAAAATGGTAATTCAGTGTTGACAAAACAATTTTCCTCATGGTTCATTTAGGAGCTGTTCTGAAAAGCTTTCGACTGTATCACACACTAGTCATCATCAGCAGATTGAGTTTGTGCACAGTATATAGTTGTATATTCTAAAGATTTTAGATTCGCCTTTATTGGACAGAGTGAAGTCAAGAGGCAGACAGGAAATGGGGGGAGAGAAAGGAGCATGACATGCAACAAAGGTTGCTTGCTGGAGTCGAACCGGTGACGTTGCAGGAAAATGGCATACGCTCAATCAATCCATCATTCAAAATGTATTTATACAGCACCTTTCAAACAAAGCAAATGCAATTCGAAATGCTTTACAAGCGATTGGCAAAACGTAGGATGTTAAAAATGAACTTAGAGACTAATGCACACCAAAACAACGAAAGAAAAAGCATTAAAAGAATAATACAAGCAATAAAAATAGCCTAAAAAATAAAATAATGAAACACTAAACAAAATAAATATATAAGAAAATGTTAATAAAACAGAAATAGAATAAAATAAGTAATAATTTTGATAATAAGTAAAATAAGTATGAATAACAAAACCATAAAATTATAAAACACTATATGAAAGCCAGGCTAAAGAGATGGGTTTTTAGTTTACATTTAAAAATCTCAATATTTTCAGCTCCTCTCAGATCCTCTGGAAGGCTGTTCCAGTGGCTGAAAGCAGAATCACCAAATGTTTTTGTTCTGCTTTGTGGAACAGCTAAAAGAGAAGAACTGGTGGATCTGAGGGGCCTTCCCGGTTCATAAACTGAAGCATTTCTGAGAGGTAGTCTGGTGCCAGGTCATGTAGTGCCTTATAAACTAATACTAATACAGCATAGCTGTGGAAAGGGGTGCCATGCCTCCTGATGACACTGCCCAGGGGTAACATGTACAAATGAAAAAATAACGGTCTAAAATTGATCCTTGTGGTAACCTCACAGTGTTTGGAGGAGTGGTCATCTATAGATACAAAAACATTTTTTTCTATGTATAGATGGTTACGCTGTAACCATTCAGCTACTAAAGCGCACCGCGCACTATATTGTGATTTCGGATAATTATGGATGATCATCATTTTGTCAGGTCGCAAAGTAAAATTTTTGCATCTATAAAACATTGAGGAAAACATCCCTCAACAACATTGAGGAATTGTTAGCAAAAAATAAGTGTGTACATGCCATGGACACTACTTATTCTTCCACTGTTGAAATTTTTAGGGTACTTTATAGCACATACATTTCACACTAAAATAAAACAGCGAACACAGCTGGGCAATAAAATGATCTCAATATGGGATTGTGACAAAATTTATGTTGATACCGATGATAAACTTGGGACATTTTTTACTTGATATGGATAGATCTAACAGCTAATCACACAAAAGAAATAAACGTGACAACAGCCAGTCAATCTGCAGTTTTTCGCTGCATGTCAAAGTACACGCCCATTTCCTACCGCAAAGCATTGTATGAGCGGCCGGTGAAGAAAGTGGATGTGAAAGAGGATGTCCTCTGGAAAAGAGGGAAAAAAAATTGTGGAACCGAGTGGCTAACAGGCTTATAGTTGGAGCGGAAGAAAATGCAGTGCCCATGACCAGCTCGAAGCAGGGCGAAGCCATCGTCCACAAGAAAGGTCAACTTCAGTAGTTTGGAGATGTTTTGGTTATTTATAATCCGACAAAAAACAGAGCAAACTGTGCCAGCTAAGACGGGCCACACCACAAACCTGTATCACCCTTTAGAACACGCAGAAAGTAAGAAATGACATTTGTGAAATGTTCCGCTGTTTGGCAACTGTTTGTCATGTTCTGACAATAACGAATAGTTTAAAACCACCATTAACCACCTGGTTTCTTCAACTTTCACTCAGGAGCAAAAATCAGCCTTTGAACTTAGAAATAATGATTTGACATTTATCGTGATAATTATCAATATCGACTGATATGAAAAAAATGTGTGATAACATTTTTGACCATATCACCCAGCCCTATCTCATAGTGCTGTTAATGTCCACTTATCAAACAATCAGACAATTCAATCTGACCTCAAAGTGGTCTGATCTGGATGAACGCCTTCATTCTCTCCTGCTGCCACCTCCACTCTCCTTTTCTTCGCTGAATGACTTGCCTCCAAGTCCCAACTGGGCACAATTCCAGGACCTGTCAAAGTATTTTCAGGAGGGGATCAACTTCAATTCACGTGTCATACGTTAAACAAATATGTGTGGCTAGTCAATACAACAGTCATCAAAATGACCAGATATTCATCTTTAGAGCAACAACAGGATCCAAGCCAATTAGCCAGCCTGCAAGTTAACAAACATGTTAGTCTGCATATCAACCAGTAAGTCAATTAGCATGCCAAACAGCCAGCTAGGCCTACCCAGTGGCCTGTGATGATACAGAGTGATGGGCCTCATTGTACACAGCAGCACCAACTCTCATTTGTCATGGATCACTGAAATGAATAATTACACTTAATCACCTCTATTTCCCTGCCTGCTCGCTGTCCTTTCTCTACAGGGGAGTCATACTGTGATAATAGTTAATCCAGCAGCTCTGTCTTTGGGTAGAACTAAGGCCAACATAGTTTCCTTTCTTCATCTCTGCTCCTTCATCGCTCTCTTCTTAAAAGGGACGCGTCTGTAAGTCTTTATTTAGTCTGTGACTAAGAAGAGAAGTAATAGAATGTGGCTGTGATAAAATACTCTTCACCACTTCCATGTCAACTGGCAGTAGAAAAAGATACTGACAACAAATGAGAACACATTTGACTGATTCACTGTTTGGCTGGCTCACCAAAGGCTGGTCAGATGCAATACAGTGCTGGCTGCTTTATCTAGGATGTGAACTTTAGGATAAGTCAGCCAGAGAGTGCATGTCCCACTCAGTAGCTCAGTGTGTGTATTAATAGCAGATGTGTCAGATCCAGAGCAGACCAGACATCCGCCAGCTCAACCTGGACTGTTGTTAGGGAAACGGACGGGAACGGAGAAGATGACAGAGGGCTACAAGAGAGGACAAGCCAAAGTGAGATGGCCAAGTCAAAATGGAAACATCTCACACGGAGGTTGAAAACAGATACTGGTGCAGTATATGGAAGCATGCTCTATTTGACATATCACACACCTCTTCTGCCTTATAACACATTGACCATGCTCAATCAAGGTAGAGGTGGATTAGTAGTAGTTATATAGTGTAGCTATATACAGTAGTACATCAGAGTAGTTCTTACATTTTCCAATGGTAACAATCAGGGATTAGCACCAGCCACCAGACAAAAGCTGGTAAAATATGAAACTGGCTGATAGATTTTAGACACGAAATAATCATTTACTATTGAGTGGATGGTGAATTTGAACATTGGCTGTTAACAATGGTACAAGGCCTGGGTGATAAAACGATAGCAATATGTACCGGCGACAGACACTTAACATCAATAACAATAAGACAATTGTTCAATAGAATGTTCAATAGTTTCACTTAAATGCATTAAATGCAAACTGCCATGAAATCATATAACGAATACGCCCTGGCGCATAAACAGCCCCTCATATCCCTTGATGATGGAGCTGCTAAGAGTGACACGCAAACAGTCAATCATTTAACAGGTGTGTTGTTCGGAGAAACAGAAACAGCGTGGAGTGAGAAAATGAGTGCAGACGGTGAGGAAATTGTTAATAAAAAAGGACAGGTCAGCTCACCAGTATGGCGGGGGTTTTTTGTTGTTGTTTTTTAAGTCTGACCGATATCAGAACACCGATGTGTGTAAACTGTGCAGGAAACATCATCATCATCGTACATCTTGATACTGTAGTATCACTGGAAATGTGCAGTGCCGACTGATAAAAGCCTAAAAAATGCTGCATATTAAGCTAATTAAGAACACACTTTACCACTTATATAGGTTTGTTGTTCATCTTAATCCAGAGTTTACCTGGTAGGGACAGAAAAACAACAAATTCAAACTGATTTACAAAGCATCTGTGTCAGAGGAGGCAGTATATAGCATACTTCAGCAACAGTAACTTGGCTGATTGACAGACAGCCTGCAATTGGTAGCAACAGATCCTCTCTGACCAGCCAACAAGCTGCTGTCTCAGCGGCAGTGGTATGTGGAGAGGCAATCTATAGCCATTAACTCATGCCAGGGGAGAAGCATCCATCTTCTACTCCAACATAAATACAGATATGCTTTGAAGAACTGATCTAAACAAAGGATATGATGACTTGAGACACGGGAACAGGGCTTGGTATTGTTTAGCATTTTTCAATACCTGTGCCAATAGAATACTTGAGTTCTGGTAAGGAAAACCAAAACAATACTTAAGCCGAGCCAAGCTTCTCAAATGCAGCAATGTTTAATACTGTTTAAACAGCTGTAGAAGAACAAAGTTCTCATTTAAAATCAGGCAATGTCTAATTAAAGTATAAACTAACAACACTAACTTTCCATATACAGCTGTTTTTGATACTCTTTGCTAGGAGCAAGACTCAGTGATTCACTAAGGCTCCATACTCAACATGGGACCCATATTTAGAGTGCCTTGCGAAGCTGGAAAGCAAATACAACCTGGATTTAAAACCACTTGACCAGCATTCTCCAAGTCGAGCTAACCTATACTGACATTCACCCTGGGAAGATCCTGGGTCATAAGTTAATCCTGACTATAGTTTACAGCAATGTGAAGACACCGCCTATCACAATCACTAACTCATACCTGTGATTTCAAATACCTCCCTCACAACACTACCACCAACAACCACTTACAAAGTCACATCACAATTTTCAGCTCAAGTCCAAAAACTAATTGGCACCCTGCCTTCCTCAGAGTGATGAGTCCCACAATGCAGCCTGCACCTGGGAACCACACAGGCCATGAAGAAAGTAAGCTAATGACTAGTAGTAATTCCCCAACTGTCAGCTTACGTTTACTATAAAAGGTGGCGTGCATATCTCTATGCTCTAGGGCTGCCTTGGTAACCACATCACAACTGGTGTGTCAAACAACCTGTCCCTGGGTTAGGACAAACACCATCACCAACCATAGTGTCATATTACTCATATTTTTAGGTTTTAATAGGGTTGAGCAAAAGTTTGCATTAAATTGTTCATTGATGGATGATGTTAGGGGTGGGCGATCTCGGTAACAGTATCACAATACAGTAATTGTTCTGTAAATTCAATTAAATGGTTTAAAATAACCATACTGCACTTCATGCTCTGTATACTTCATATGTAATTTCACTCTCCTGCTCTATGTTTTCTTGTCACTCTCTTGTTCTGCGGCAGTTGACAAACCAGCTTGGTGCATTACCGCCACCAACTGTCGCTATCACATCACGTGAGAACGTGGTAAGCAGTCCTGCTGCACAAATCAAGTTACCTTGCGAGGCAGCAACCATGCTGAATTCGCAAGATGACGAGATCTTGCAAGGATCCAGCCCTGATTTGCTACATATAGCCTGCCCCAAATATATAGCAGAGACACTAAGGGATAGCTCCCGTGGTGGAAACGGTATTGCCAAATCTCTACCAGTGGACACATTCCTACCATTGCACGGAATAAACCGTCATATTCAATTCAGTTTTATTTATATAGCTCCATATCATAACAAAGTTATCTCAGGGCACTTTTCCACAAAGAGCAGGTCTAGACCGACTCCTTATGTTTAAGGATATATCGCCCAACCCTAGATGATGTGTGACATACATCAACATTGTGATGGGAAAATGTTTGGCAAGTAGTTGTAGTTGCTTACTGGAGTTTTAAAAGGGGTGCGACTTGATTGTATCAATGTCTGCTCCACATAAAGCTTCAACAGATACAGTATTTAGAATGTATTCTCCAGTTAAAAATCAATAAGACTTCAACATTACTTCACAAAAAAGACTAAAAAATCAACAAGTATGCATAAAGCCTGATTCATATCATAGACGTGCCAGCTAAGCCTAATTCATATTAAATGTTAAGTCATTCTCAAAGTTATCAACATAAATTTTATCAGAATTAAAAACAAAAGTGTTTTTGATTATTAATTTATTTCTTTAGGCCACTTAGGGATGATTAAATCATACATTGCGATTTTGTTAAGTCAAAACAATGCTTAAATTACATTCAGGCCCGGGTTTTGTTATTCATTTTCAGATTGAAATTTAATCAGGGCAGGAGAGTATGTCAGCAGAGATACGGTAAGTAAATATAAAAAATGTTCTCCCTTAAAAACACAAAGAAAAATCCAACAGTTGCGCACACAGCAAAAATAAATAAATAAAAGCTTTTTTTCTCCAAGTAATGAAATATTACGACTAAATCACCTGTGCAATGTGGGCTCTCATCCTGAAATTAAGTCTAGCAGTGGAGCCTTTAACTCAGAGCATGTCCTCATGTCTTGAGACAAAGTGCAATTCAAAACCTTTGCCACCTGTCACCCCATTCATTCGTATGTGTCTCTCTGTCAGTCTCTCTTCAGAGCCCAGCTAGCTTTGACTAATCCCCACCAAAAGTGACTGACAGCTGACCGCCTCTCAGCCACTGTGCCTAAGTAGGCTTCCATTGTTCCTTGGCTTTCTATATCACTCTTTCACAGTCATACAGACAAATATCAGGTTATCTACTGTCTTTTACTGCATTCTTCTGCTTTGAAATTAATGCCAGAGGTGCAAGGGGGCACTAAGTATGGACATCTAGCAACTGCAGCTCTACAAGCTCCAGTATTTGCCATAGCTTCTCAGCCACTTAATTAAGACTGGACCACCTATTCGGTAATTACACATTTTCATACCACTTCCATTCTGGTCAATGAAGGCAGTCACAGCAACACAACTACATTATACCAGACCAAGTATTGCATTCCTGTGAACAAGGATGTCAAACAGCAGGGTCCAGATTTAAGATCCAACAACAGTACTGGCCTAGTTCAATTAGGATCGCACTGGTAAGTAAAGGTTTTTGAGACAATATTTGGATATATGGATAAGTCTTGGGTTTAAAGGGGTCAAATAAATGAATGGCACTTTTTATATGAATGAAAAAGCTCTACATTAACACAAAGTAAGTGAACGTCAAAAATTAATAAAAATAACAACAGCTAGTGATGCAATGCAGCCAGTTACCAGTATTGGCCAATAAAGCCAGAAATCAGCCAATTACTTGAAAACCAGCAGCATAGGCATTTTTCACTGAAGACATTTTGACATGTCACGGTAGGAAAAGCACAGGTGTAATTAATAAAAAATGAATAATGGCTGAATTGCATTTAACTGCTATTGTGCATGCGGCTTACTGTCACGGCTTACTGGGACAGAACAGATGTAATGATGTTATTAGTAAAACCTGTGCTTTTCCTACTATGACAAGTCAACATTTCTGCTGTGAAAAAGGCCTATTTGCTTAAGTCTTGCTTATGTCACTTAAAAGAGGAAAAAAATATATATATATATTTTCATGTGTCCAAAAGAAGGGTGACCACCCATTGAGGCAAACGTTACGTGCATGTTTATTCTATGTAAGTGAAGAAATGATGAAGAAAATGCAACATGTAGCTCTACTTCCTTATTTAAAGATTTCAAGAAGAAAACTTTCAAGCAGAAACAATAAATGAAACACCATTAGTCAAATCCAAATTGGCCAATGTTTCTCTAAATAACTGGAAATTAATATCAGCCAGAAAGTTTTTATAGACTTCATTTGATTAATGTAACTGTGTTACTACTGCACTGTGACACTCAAACACTACACACTGTGGTTTCATCCAGCTGCTATATGGCAGCCTCCCTGATGAACCTGTTTGTCAATGCACAATTCCTACAAACCTTTAATCAGTCAGTCTGATATGCTGAGTTGTGCAACACATAGTATTAGCGCACACACCTGTTTGACACCTCTAAGTGTCTGGAAAATTGTTGTACTAGTGTGTATATTTGTGTGTGTCTGTACATGCACATCTCACCATCCTGATCGGCTATTACAAAATGCCTCAGGCACAGAGCAAAATGCAGCTCAAACATAAATAAAGACAGTCAGAGGTGTAGAGTGTCAAAGTGCTGCATTCACAATCTAACCTACAATGTAAATTTTAATATTGTTTCGTGTGCATAGTCCAAATCCAACCAAAAAAGAGGAAGTCCTCTCCTAACTGATTTGTAATATCAGCATTACCTGTCATTCACAGGGGGACACAACTCTCCATTTTGCATCATACAGTCTCTTATCACACAGTGGCTGTTTTAATGGACTGTTAGCTCTGTATTACTGCGCCAGGGTTCACTTTCAACACGGTGTTGCTCAACAGTAATCCATGACACAAAATCCAAAGTGGAGACAACAGATTTACTGGGACAGAAACCACCAGGGCCAGAAATACAAGTGTAAACACTGAAGCTAAACCAGATAACACTGATATAAGTGCTATACTCCATCTCTTTTGTTTTAATTTGATATACTCTGATGGTAATGAACAAAAGCCAGTGGGGCCATTGAAGGCTTTCTGTGACCCAGGCAATTTAACACATTTATAACACTGAGTCAAAAGGACCAGAGTTTTATGATATAGGCAGAATACCAAAACAAACAAAGACAGAAGGGGTTGTAATTTACATATTTTTACAGATCAAGTAATAACATAATAGAGTTCAGTCCAGATTAATTGCTTATGCAGGGAATTTGTTTTTAGAACCCATCTTGGCCATGCAGCACCCCTGGATTTAATGCATGTACACAAAGTATACAGACACCAAACTTTTTCTGTCATCATTAAGTATTGCTAATTATGATATAATATGATACAAAGTGTTTCCTTCTGAGCTCACACATATGATTCAAGACAAAACACATTTACCCGAGGCGTCATCACAAACTATTACTTGAAACCAACTCTAGCAGAAACATTTACAAACATTTTGCTTGGGGAGGAAAATGGTACAGATAATGAGGAAGTTGGTCTTTGGCCCAGTGGTGGGAACCAGATGAATGAGTTCTAATCAAAGCAAGCCAGTCTGTGTCAACACAGGACTGTGTAATCGCTGTATCCTGCCTCCCTCCCACCCTCTCCTGGCCCAGTCCAAACAATAGCATGGATTAACTGTTCTTCCCATCGACTGGCAGCAGACAACAGTAACCAGGACTGCAATTAAGAGGCCCTCTGGCTGCTCTCTAGCGACACAGTTCTAATCATAAATATAAAACAGTAGATGCGACTCATGGGATAACCATCCGCCATCTTACCTGGGTATTGTTTGCAATCGCCACCTATGTGCATCAACTATGTTTGTCAGCTGTGCAACAACTAACTGCTTTACTAAAAGGACCAAAGAGACCACATACACTTACATATGTGTCAACTAAAACTACAAAAAGTTAGTAAACTAGGTAACTTTACCGTTAGCTACCAAGTAACGAACCAGCTGAGTTCTAAGTTATTGCTGGTTGCTAGCTCTCAACAGCATTGATCTGTTAGCTAAAGAGATAAGCAAACATTGTTTTAATGTTAGCTACGCTAACTTAGAGCTCAAAGGTAACGTTTAGT
>LKNJ01003274.1:0-47028 GCA_002120245.1 Maccullochella peelii | reverse complement strand
ATACAGGTGACAGCGCACCTTTATAAACATTACAGGTGACGGCGCACCTGCACACTGCCATTAGTGATGTCATGTCTATACATATAAACACAGGTGTGTCGGTTGATTATTAGTCAAATAAATAATCAATACGTTTCACTTACCACCAGGTGGTGTTGGTGGCGCGTGGCATTATTAGTGGAACAACTGGAAGTAGCATTTCCTTTTAAAGAAACTGCCTGTTGTTGGACGCGTCGCTTTTTCTTTCTTTGCTGCTTCTTTCAGTTTCCGTTTAGTCCATCTGTCACTTACTCGCTGTGCTAAAACTTCGCTAGCTAACTCTGTGCGGATGTTACGCATCAGTACACATGTCCGTAAATACCGTGACCCAGAGTTCCGCGGGCGCACATTCTTGAACATGAAGTCGCCCGTTAAACCTGATTTAACCTTCATTTAGAAACGTATCAATAAACCACGTCTTTATATGTAAATCTGTTTTATGTTATCGTCTTATTCATTTGATGGCTTTACCTGCGCTGTTGCCCCCCCCGCTGGGGAGGAGCCTCAGTTTGAAGACCTCAGTAAACATTAATATAATATTAATTATTATCTACAGAATAGGGCACTTTGAAAAGCCTCCCACTAATAACTCGAGTTTACAGGTGAATCTGAACTCCAGGTCTGATTATTCAGCCTACCTGGACCTTTAAACACACCGTTAAGTCCGACCCACTGCCACTGTGTTCCTTTTTAAATTCATTCAGTCATTCAAGGACTTCAGAACAGCCACGGCCAAATCTCACGTCTACAATCTGCAGGCAGACTTTTGGTGACATATTGACTTTTATAAAAATTTGAAATCAAAGCAATTGACGCCACAAAATGAAACCAACTGCTGGTGTTTTTATTTTCATTAAAGTAAAGAAACCATATTCTTTATTTGTGCATACAGTGTTAATAAAATAAAACAGAAAATAAATAAACAATAGCATAAGAAAATGCACAGGTGGGATGAAAAACCAAAAGTAACCCACCTGACACAGACATTAGAAACAGCTGTATATGCTCGCTGCAGACTCACAAATGTATTTAAAATATCTAAAAAAAGAAGAGAAAACTATTTCAAAACAAGAATCCACACAGAGTCCTCGGCAGAGATCTTCCAGAAAGTGAAAAGTAAAAGTGAAGAGAATCTCCAGTCAGTCGGCGGCAGATAACCGCCTTCCCAACATCACGGCAGGGTGTCGCAGCAGTTTCAGGTTCCCGTGGCAACACGCCGAGGGTCCCATTTCACTTAAGATTCCTGTCAGACTCCCGACCGGCGGCCATGTTCACCCCGCCGCCCCGCTGAGGCCTCCCCGCTCTGCTGTGATTACTGTCACACCGCTGCCTGTCAGTCACGTGACGAGGCTGCTGATTGGTGCACGTGGAGTGTCTTCTCAGGATAAACAGCAGCTCTGAGTGTCTGATCAATAAAAGATGGCAGCGGCACGCCTCCAGGGACGGCATAATATCTCAACTACTTTTGGAGGGATTGTGATGAACTGTAATAACTTTGGCGATCCTGACGTCTCCTCTAGCGCCACCAGCAGGTCAACATGTTCATTGAGTTTATGACCAAATACCTGCAGAACTAATGACCTTCCCATCAGCCTCAGCTGCTCTCTGTGTGCACATTTTCAATTTGTGCATAAAAAGGAGGATTAGCTCCACCTTTTGTCTCCACCCAGCAGCAGCGTTCATTTGCATTTTCTTTTGATGATTTTCTGTAAATTCGGTTTAAAGTTTCCATCCAAATCTGATGTTACAGGTCTGATTTTAACAGAGAAACGGCTCAAGGTCTTTGCTGATTTCACTTAGTCCCTCTTCTCTTCACATCCCATCAAACACGATCTTCCCGTTGACAGTTCTTGTACGGAATAACTTTAAAATGCAGGTACAGATTATGTTTAACTGCTCTGTCTCGGTCTGTTTGGCTAATTAAAGAGCTTCTCCCTGCAGTCTAATTAAAGACTTAAAGAAAAAATTCTCCCTCTATAATTTCAGGCCTGTTACAGAATCTTTTCAATTAAAAACTGTTCACGCCAAACTAATAACAAATATCCAATGTTTTTTTTTAAAGGAAAGTAAAACTCCCCTGAGGAATAAAACTAAAACATCCAGCAGCCTCGTATTGATCTACTCAGGAGGGAAATGACACCGACAGCTGATGTACGAGTTTTAATAAAAGGCCAATAATATAAGCAGCATGCCGGTCTAATCTGGATTCATCATCATGGAGGAACACAGCAGACACTCTGATAAATCTGCTCGCACAACTTTCTACACTCCAGCGAACGATTACATTTTCTTTTGTCGACATCCGTCTGCTCTTTCTCAGCCTCACCGAGCGCAGCCTCAAATTATCCCCCGTTTACGACTCTTTGATCGTCTCTCCGCAAACTTTCCCAGGAGTCACAGAGGTGGCGATCATCATCCCGGTTTATAATTCTTTCATTTTCCGTCTCCTCTGTCCTCCATCTCGCACAGCTCCTCCACTCTGCTTTGTTACATTTCAGAGAATTGCAGAGTAAGCGGTCATTTTCACACCCTGAAGGCAGTCTTCATCTTCAGCCGTACGGTTTGTTTTTCCCCCTCAGGAGCAGGAGTGAAACGGCATAAAAACCAGTCGGGTTGTTCTGCTATTACAAATATTATAAATCTCTTCTGCCTCGGTATCTGCACACAGTGACTCAGACAGAAGGCCTCGATCGACCTCCATCCCCCTCAGCAGAGGTCACACTGCTCTCATCCATCTCCCTGAACTATCTGCCTCCAGAACGTGAAATATTGTTCCACAGTTTGGTTGTTTGTCGAGTCATTTGTATTTCTGATTTATTCTTCACACACAAGCCGTTGCAGGAATGTTTCAGACCGTCTGTGACTTCAAACCAAAGTCACAGTCAGAGAGGGAATTAATAACTGACCAATCAGCACCCGGAACACAGGAAGAGCTTTGATTAGTCAGATTTTGTGATGCAAGTAAATTGTGAATGAGAGGAGCTTTGACAGTGTGGGAACAATCATTAGCATGCTAATGTTTAGCATGTAACATTTAATATGTTATCACATAAGCATGTTCGGATTCATCTCAGATTCACTCAAGCTCAATTGTGCTTTAAGTTTAATGTCAAGCTAAAATATAGCATGTAGCATTTTAGGATGTTTATGTTCACTTACATTAGCATGTCAGCTAACAAGCACAGTTGAGTGACCTAAAATATACCATGTCACGGTTAGCATATTAGCACGCTTATGTTATCTTGATGTGTTTGTATTAATCTCAGCTGCACTCAGGCTTATCTGTGCTTTGAGTTTACTGAAATGTAGCATGCTAACATATAGCAATCAATCTTTGTTTGTGACATACAACATTATACAATTACAATGTGCAGTGAAATGCTACATCATGTAACAATTAGCATGCTTATGTCGCGTTAGCATGCTATGTTGCCATTAATCTCACCTGCTGTCCTAAGTACAGCTGAGCCTAGCATGCTAACATATAGCTTGTAATGTCTATTAAAAATGTTTGCTAGCATGTGAGCATCATGTGTTAGCATTCATCAGCTGTGCTTTGAGCTCAATTCAAACTTTAGCATGTTAACATGAAGCTTGTAATGTTTAGCATTTTAGAATGTTTATGTTAGCATCATGTGTTAGCATTTATCTCAGCCGTAATTAGGTTCAGCTGCGCCTTGGGCTTAATTCCAGCCTTCTAATGCTAACATACAGAATATAATGTTTAGAATAATATACTAATATACTCAGCTATGTTTGAGATTAACTCTAACATAAACATGCTAACACTCTTATCACATAGCGTATCATTGAGCACATTAGGACGCCTATGTTAGCATTTTATGCTACATTAGCATTAAGTACATCTGACTCTGCTGGTGGCGCTACATGAAAAGTAGATGGATCACTGAGTCATTAGGGTTCATCCTCTGGGGGGAATGAATGTCTTCATGTCAATCTGTGGATGGAAAATGCCCCCGGACTTTACGAGATCAGTTAAGTTTTGGTGTCACATCCGTCACAGTTTTGCCTCCAGTTTTGTTTTTAATGCTGCAAAACTTTTCCCAGAGATGAATCATGAGCATTAGGAGTACATTACTTTGTGTTTTCCTCTGCCGACAGTCTAATCTGAACTGTGAAATGGAAGAAAAGGATCTTATAATGAGCACATTTGTTTCATACGATTTCCCGAAACACAATGATGACAAAAACTAATTTTTCTCATTTCAGAGTGAAGCTGCTTATTACCCCACCCCAACCCCAAGACGAATGGAGCACAAAAACAGTCCCACGCGTCTCCCGGGGCTCATACACACATACAGTATGAAGCAGTCGATGCTGCTTTCAAGCCTACCAGGATACACATATTAGACCCACCAAACACTAAGACGACACGTGCGTTCATCTATGTGTCTTAGAGGGACATTCTGGCAGCATCTAAGCCTACGTTTCAATTTCTGAAATAGCTCAGAGGAAAAGAGGCCTGGTGGGCTTCACTTCAAAGCTTTGGGTTCGATCTGTACATCAGAGCGAAGACCAAAGCCCCTCTCCCTCAGGACTCACTTCTCCCGGGGACGGCCAGGATTTGAAATAACTGGAGGAAAACGTCTGATTTTAATCCCGTGCAAACCTGCCACATCCAATTAGTAAAATAACGACTCGTTCACAAATAGGTGAAAGACGGAGCTCCTGTGACGGTTCAGTAATCCCATGTGACTCTTTTAGCATGTGATGTTTTCTTCTTCTTCTTCTTCATCATCTACTTCTTTTGTGAAACCTCGCCCAGCGTGACAGTGCGACCCATTAAATTGGCCGTGTGAACTTTACGGTGCAATTACAAGAAGTCCCCGTATCGAACATTAGACCTGCGAAAAAAAGGGCTTCAGACGTGATGTGAAACCTACTTTTTAAATTAAAGCTCAGTCACATTTATAATGGCCGCCTTGAGAGGAAAGATGAAATTAAAAATAAGAGCCACAGAGGAGAGAGGGAGGACGGATATTTTTTTTTTTTTAGCCTCGGGATGAGACTGAAAAATGAGGAAGGTACAGGAGAAATTAAAAAACACAAATGTATTTAAGAGGGAGGAGGAAAACAAATTTGGACAATTTGTTTGGTCTCAAGTTTAAAATAACCCCCTTACGTTAAACTTAAGAAGAACGTGTGGAATAAAAAAGACGATATCTCTGGTTCTGCTGCATCGATTTTAATACTTTATCTTTATCGTTAATGTTATAGAAATACTCTTTTAATGTGGTTGTGTTTCTTATGTAATTTTTTATTTATTTAATGTTGCATTCTTTTATGACAAAACCTTTAGGTGTTTTTGAAGTCTTGACATTTTTTAATTCCTAAACATCGGGGCTTAAAATAACATTTTAAAAAGGTCAGAATCTGATTATGTGGCAGATTTTTTGTTGACAAACTGATGCAACAATAATAAATGATGTCGCAGTATAAAGGCGCTAAAACACGGTGAGTTGTTTGATTTTAACATTTTCCTTTTTTGTCCTTTTAACCCGCTTCTATCAACTGAACAATAAAAAGATCAAACAACAGGAGGCACATCTGAGCTTCCGTCTCTCATTCCGCGTTCCTTCGAAAGCGTGCGGCATGCGTCGGCGAGGGGCAGGCGGCGAGGCGAGGCGTCCTCCAGGGAGACGCCTGACTGCAGGATGAACTCCCGGTGCTGCGAGGAGCAACAAACAGCCGCAGACGAGCAAACGAGGCAGACAGACAAGAGGAAGAGTAGAACAGAGCTGGGATGAAGAGATTTGGGGAGGATTGGTTTTGTTTTTTGTGCTGACGGAGCAACAAAGTGGTGACAATAAAGAGGAGAAGAAGAAGAAGAATGTGCAGTTTCGGTGCCTGTTAAACACACCACCAACATAAATATTAGACTTTCCCTCGTCTTCGTCTTCCTCCCTCCTGCTGCGTTTCTGTTTTCATAATCCCATCTGTTTAACTTCTGCACCTCCGCCTCATCTTCTTCCATCTCCGCCCTTTGGCTCAAATTCTCTCCTCCTCTTCATCAGTTTTCTTTCTCCTCCCTCTAATTTTGCGTTCTTTATCTCCATCTGTCCTCCTCTTCTTCTTCTTGTTTTCTCTTCTCATGCCTCGTCTTCGTCTCACGTCAACCTTTCCAGTTCTTCCTCTCTATTAAGCTTCAAGACCTCCTCCTCCTCCTCTTTTCCTTTCTTCTCATGTTTCTTTGCCCTCAACAAGACAACAGGGAAAGAGAAGGAGGAGGAAGAATGAAGAATGAAGAGGAGGAGGAGAGGAAGGAAAAGAAGAAGACTGTTCTTCATCACAGATCTCCACATTAAAACAGGTGACCTTTGACCTCAGCAGATCACAGTGAAAGACTCCAAAGGGACCTTTTTGCTGTTTTCAGCAGCTGAGTCAGCAGGTTTCTTATTGACCGCAGCTAATGAGACTGACAGCACGAACGAACAAACAAATAGAAAAGAAGAAGAAAAAGGTCTCATTGTGTTCAGTGAAGCAGAAGCATCGCATTCATCTCAGAAAACTGCTGCTTCAAGTGAAAATGAAAACAAACGGCCGACACCGAGTCCCGCTCTAAATATATAAACGCACAAAGTGGATACAGTCAGCTGCTCCCATCAGCTTCTATCTCTCTGAAGTCGAAATATTTATCAGAATGTAGTGCACGGTTCAAGATAAATATCCAGCATTAATGAACACGAACAAACTTCAGAGATTAAGTGAAGTTGAAAGCGAGAAGGAGGAGAATCCACTCCTTTAAAGGTGAAATCTTTGATGGCTGTTGCAGGTGGGCCAGGTGTGTGTGGCCCGGTGTACGTGGTGGTGCTGGTGCTGGTGGCTCTCTTCTGGTTGTCCTCTCCATCTCCAGCGGACGAACCTCATCCCCACACAGCTGTCGCCGAGCGATGCGTTCAGCAGCAACATCCTCCAGGTCCTCGGGTCTGATCTCGCACCTCCTCCAAGCGTTCTTCATCTGATCCTCTGAGTCCTCAGTAGACGGCGGCGTGTCGCTTAACTCTGGCTCGTTGTCCAAGACGGGTTCCTCCTCCTGCTGCTCATCATGTCCTCGCTGGTGTCTTCATCACACCGCTCTGCTGTGAGGAATCTGTTGGTCTGCAGAATAAGAACAAAAACAAAACAAAAACCTTGTGTTTGACGAGCGTCAACGAGAGACAAAGAGAGAGACTTCCTGTTTAAACTTGTTGTTTGACTAACTGCTGCGTAGAGGAGAATAATGTGGAAGTAAAACCTACAGTTCTAAATTTAAGTCTATATCAGAAGAGTTTCACTTGCTGCATAAAAGGGCAGTAGAGCCATTTTAACCACAAACACACATACGTTTGTATATTTATGAGGACCCTCTTTGACATAAAGCATTTCCTTAACTCTAACCAAACCTAATTCTAACATTAACCTTAAAACCAAGTCTTAACCCAGAGGTCTAAAACTCTAATTGGTCCTCACAAAGATAGATGTACACACACACACACACACACACACACACACACAGGGTTTCAGCAGTTTTCACCCAGTTTAAGAGTTTTCTTCCATCAGCGAGTAAAAAGAAAAGAGCACTTTGATGTCAAAGGTGTTGAGCTCTGAATGCTGACGGGAGAAGAAGAGGAGAGAGGAAGGGTGCTGAACAGGGATTATAAAACTGAGCCACAGAGGAGAAGAAAGTCTGGAGGGATGAAAAGAACAAAAAGTAGGTTTCCATCCACCTGCTTTCATGCACATTTAAAAGTTTACACAAACATCAGCAGAAAATATGTTAAAACCCCGTCATGTGGGCGACGTGCTGTACTTGACTTACCTGTGTGAGTCCACCTGTGAGACAGAAGAAAGGTCTTTCACCACGCTGCCGTATGCAACCATCTTTAATGATGATAATATCTAATATCATGATTTTCACATAAAAAAATTTAACTACGACAAAATTGTTGGGAACGTGCAAATTTGCAGAGAGGAAGTTTTGTTTTATATAAAATATAATACGTAAAAAACCATTAACAGCTCCTAGAAACTGTTACGACTGAGAAAGACAGGAGGTCTGGTCAGATTGGTCAGGAGGAAATAACCTCAAAGAACAGTTTGTTCTATATCTGTTTAAATCTTCATGCTACAGCATCCAATCACATTTTAGTGTTCCTCCAACTTTGTGCCAGCAGTTTGTTTCTATGTCACAAAGAAATGCTTTTCCCAGTTTGGTGTGGAGGAGCTCGACTGACCTGCAGAGTCCAGACCTCAACCCCCATCCAACACCTTTGGGATGAGCCGGAGCACCGACTGCGAGCCAGACCTGATCACCGACATCTCTGACCTACGCTTACATGTACACTCATTTTCCACTATGACAATATTCCCAAACGTGATCCGGGTCATGTAAACAGGATATTCCGAATGCAGCATGTTCAGATTAAGACATGTGGGACGTGCAGATTTTCTTCAGGTTTTAGGAGCGTTCTCTGGACGTGTGTACAGCTCATTCACGGCCTCTTCCTGTTTACGCTCAGCTCTGCTGGAAACGACAGGCTGCAGGGCTGCAGGGCAGAGATGCACAGAGGAACAGAAAAGGAGAAACAGCTGCTGTTAAACACGATGAAAGACTTGGAGACCAACAGGTTTCTGGATCTACGACCTTTTTGAGAAGGTGGTGGATGAATGAAAGAGGGAGGCCGAGTTCACACGGTCCAACAAGGCTGCATGTAAACGGGAACATTAGCGGAAGATTCATCTTCATCAGCAACATGGAAACAGCTCAGTAGGAATACTGTCTTTTTAGGAATGAGGGCAAAAACCGGAACATGTTGTGGATGTAAACGTAGTCAGCAGAGGAGCGGAGGCTGTTCCCGCAGCAGACGGATGCACGTCGTTACAGGAGGGTGGAATCATCGGGTGTCCACATACTGTAGTGAGGGAGAAGCCACTTCTATCAGAGACACGAAGAGATTAGTCCGCACACACACACACACACTTAGAGAGTTATTATAAACACACACACATCTCGTCTCACCATCACACACTCAATTACTTGCGGCCTATCACTCTACACACACAAACACACAGAAAACTCCTGCGTTTCTGCGTCCAAGCAGCAGCTCCGGATGCAATCTCATGATGGATGTAAGCTCTTTATCTGACACACACACACACACACACACACACACACATTACACACTCCTGACCTTTAAGCACTAATCATTACAACAAACTTTCTAACAATAAAAACAGCTCAAACTAGTTGGCTTCTGTGTGCAGAAGCAGCTTTGGGCGTTTGATTTAACACAAGTCTGTTTAACGTTTCATCACTTCTCATGTAAACGTCACAGAATCACGATTAATGGCTTGAACTGAAGAAGGCACATGTAAGTATAAATTACTTCCTGTACCTCCATGAAAATAGAAGACACTGAATATTATTAAATCACACTTAAATAGTTTGTTTTACAATGAACCTACCAAGATGTGAATAATAAAACTCTTTACATTTTACATTTCCTGGTGCCCAGGAAACGGCTGCAGACTGGGAGCGTTAACTCTTTAGTTTAAAATCAGGTAAAACATCAACAACACATCAGCTGTGAATCTGTCCGCTTTATTCCAGAACACTCTGAACGTCCGTGAAGACGAAACATTTAATCTGTCTCTAAATCACAGAAACAAAAATAAAATGACATCACTTTAATCACAGGGCCGAGTTCTCATTTTGTAATCAAACTCGTCGTTCTTCTTCATTTAAAGTGGCGGGGACGAAATTTTATAAATGAAATTTAATTTTAAAATAAATAGGGTCACATTTATTAACACTTAGCTTTCTTTTAGCGCTGCTCTCCTGATTAGGTTTTATTTTATTAAATAAATAGCTCTTTTACTTTTTAGTTATTTAGGATTAATTTGCATCACAGATTAAAATGACATTAAACTGCAGTGTGGTTTGGATTTGAGTTGGTTCACTGAATAAAAAGACACAATATTACAGTCTGGATGTAAAGTAATTAATTCTGTTTTTCAGACTTTAAAAGTGACAAACTTTTTCCCCAAATGAGCAGCTGCTAAAACAACTTTCTGTACAGAGTTTCTATTCATCAAAAGCTTCCAACCCTTTAACCCGACAGACTGAAACACAGAACACAGTCACAGTGAACAAACACACTGGTTGCATTAATACCTAAAACCAGTTTAAAGGTGTTCAAACTGACACAAACACCTGAACCAGCTGCTCGGTCCGAACAAAAAGAAAAGAATCAGCCTTTAAGAACTCTGTCTGATCTGCGGCCAGTTAAACTGATCAATACTTAAAACCTTCGGAGCTGCACTGAAGACAAAACTCTCCAAACTCTCGTCTGTGTTTTCAATCAAATGTTGAACTTTTAAAACAACAGCGACTCAGTCTGCTTCTGGTTTCTTCTCTTTTATTTCCTCTGATAAAGAAACAAACACCTCCTGCTTTCATCCTCCTCTCGGGAAGGAAAGGCTCATTCCAGTCTTATTTCCTGTAAATCTGGTTTTCCAAAATAAAAGCTTTAAATGCTGTTTTGAAACACTTTTTTTCTCATTCATTAATTTATTTATTTTGTTGGCTTAAAAGTAGTCAATTTAAAGCTGATAAAACTTCTGTAGCCCCTTGTTTTAGCAGTCGTTTCCTAATCATTTCCTTCTGTTCTTCTTCTTCACAGGACCGTAACGTTAAAGCATGATGAGGAGACCATGAAATTAGGCAAATTAGGAAACATGGAAAAACCCGTCTAATGGCGTCTCTTTTCTTCCTCTCTCGTCTCTCAGTGAAAGTGGTTTAAATTAGAGTAAAGTGCGAAAAAGAAAGAGGTCTGCAAGTTCAGTCTGAAGGGAAAATATCTGCCCTCAAAGCCTTCTTTTTCTGCTTCATGCTCATATTTTTCTTCCTCCTTCAGACGGCTGGGGCCTTAAAGATCTACAGAAACACCGTCGGGAAGTGGGTCAGGCAAATTAGGAAGCGCTTCCTTACGTCTCCGATGTGCAGAAGCTCAACACTCTCTGCTTTCTCATGATGTCCACTCTTTATTAGGTCTCCAATTAGGAGACATCAAAACACGGTTCTCCTTCATCTTCCTCCTCCTCCTCCTCAGATGTCCGTTAACTCTCATCACCCAAAAAAGATGCCTTTAAGGTCCCTCAGATAGCTCAGGTTAACACAAACATGAAAGGGATCAGCAGCTACAAACATTCCTCTGAAAGAAGAAGAAGAAGAAAGTAAAGTCACCCTTCCTCCTCCCTCCTCTTCTTCTGTTTTTAGCTCTCTCCAGAGATGACTGGTGTAATGAGAAGATGAAAGGAAATGGAAATCAGACTCACGTAGTGGAAAAGGCTGTTTTTGTACATTTTCTATTCATTCTAATGGGGCTCTGAGCACTTAAGGCTGACGAGGGTTCAGTAACTCAACATTTTACCCTGAAAACGTCGGCAGTCAAACTGTCACCGAGGAGACGCTCTGATCACAGTCCGAATGATTGTTTTCGTGTCTAAAACTCAAATTTTGGTCGACTTTGTTCTCATATGGACGTAGATTTGTTAGAAAAAATATATCTTTCACCTAAAAACCAAACAACAATCCGATTGGCACTCACAAAACACCAAAAATCAGCTGATTTGATGTCAGGATTGTGTTAAGGTTCATATATGAGCATGGATGTGTCCCTGCTGGGGCATTATGGGTACTGTACGGTGAACTTTGGCTGTAGGAAAATGAAACCAGAGAAGAGGAGGAAAAGGAGGTTGAGTTTAGACTTTTTATCAGTTCAATTTGTCCTTTTTTGTAAAACCTAAACAGTGTCAATCTTTGTTCTCTTTGTGTTTAGTTTTCTAAATCAGAGGCGATAGCGAGAAGAAGCCGAGCGGCTGATCGGAAACTAAACATCATCCGTTTCCTCTGACTGAGATAACGGGTCTCCGTTTGTCCGTCTGAGAGGCAGCACATCACAAACACACTGCTGGGAAATATCTGGTAGTGTAATCAGAATAAAGACAGTCCTGCCTTTTCTCCGTCTCGTCCTCAGATCGTCTCCTCACTGCTGAATCCCAGATGGAAGAAAAGGCCTCCTGCAACAACAGGTCGCGTCTTTACATCACGTCTGATGTGAACATGAGAACAGATGAAGAACACAAAACCCATAAAGGAGTAAAAACGTCAAGAGACACCTGCTGCAAATCTCCAAACAGATAACAGAAACGTGCAGCAGGAAAAGACTCACAGAGGAGAGGACAGAGTAACACGTGTCCCACTGTTTACTGTATTTGAGTTGGATGCTCTGTAAACAGCAACAGCAGGCACCTTATGACCTGCAGGTGTAGCTACATGCAGCCACCGTCCCTGAAGAGTACAGGTTTGTTTTGGACAGCGAGTACATACGGCCGACGCACTGCGAGGTCACGGCCGCGGCAAATGTCCGCTCTCTCTCTGTCCTTACTGCACAACAACAGAGACGGCGGCGGCAACCACTCGCTGTCTCAAAGTCCCTTAAAGTGGCTATAATCAATATTTCTATAATAACAATGTAATGTGTGAAAGGTGTCTCTCATAGTGATGAAGCTCCAGACATTTATCAGCTGAATCTTTTCGGAGCTTTATAGTGACTTTCAGCTCCTTGTTTATCTGTTCTGGTTCCCTCTCAGAGTCGTTTTCAGAATAAAAGCAGTAAAAAGCTGCCTGTCCACTTCCTGCTCAGCAGCAGACAGCAGACAGACTCAGTCAGAGACCAGCTGCTGAACACAGTGGAGCATTGAGCAGCTAAAGAGCCAGAAACACGACTCCAACATGTCTTTAAAACTTGTGAGGTCAAAGGAATCAGCTATTGCAGGTTTAAGGGTAATGTTCATAATGCTAGCTCGTTACAGTAATTAATTACAGTTAAATATTTTCAATTAGCTAGATTAGTGGTGTTAAACTATGTGAGCTGATGCTAACTCACTAGCCAACTAATCATAGAGAGAAATCCATTGTAAATACAGTGGTGTAGGTTTGACCTGCGGGCACAGCTGTGATCAAAGAGCTGTGTAGGACATGAACATGTGGTGAACGTCTTTTAGCTCATTATGTTCAATTCCCTGTAAAAATAATCCACACAGTATACAACCTCTCTCTGTCTGAAGTAAACAGAGCCGTGCGTGTCTCACCGTCAGTAGAAAGGCGACTGGGAGCTGAGGTAGAGCCTCTGTGTTTGGGAGGCAGAGGAGGCGAGCGAGGACAGAGACGAGAGGGGAGAGAGGGGGAAGGGGGTGGGCGGAGGAGGGGGAGGAGGAGGAGGGTGACAGGAGGTGAAGGCTCTGCCGCCGCAGGTCAGCAACCCGGGACTGGTGGCAGAGGGGGGGACGGCGAGCGGAGGAGAGGGGCTGCTGGGAGAATCACAGGAAGCAGCTCTGCTCAGGAAGGACGAGTCTAGAGGAGAGGAAGCAGAGGGGAGAGGGGGTGAGGTAGGAAAAGAGGAGAGAGAGAGAGGGACGGGGAGAGTCCAGGAAGAGAACCAGCTCGTCAAAGTCAAATAAACATGTAGCTCCACAACTACACTTCGTTGTAACTACGGTGGAAAGCACTTTGCCTGAGAAGACAAGCTGAGGGGAGTCAGTGCTTGGCCCCAGGCTGTGTATCCCTCTGACTGTTCTAAAGTTTACAAAACTGAACCGCCTCCAACCTAAATCCTAACTGAAGATAATAATTTGGTTTATATACATTCAATTAAGGGATAAACGTGCTTCCTGGTTAGCTAAACACACCAGCTAGCAGATAATAAACAGCTCTCTGGAGGGAATCATCATGTGAAAGGACTTCATGAGTGAGGTGACAATTATCACAAAAATCCTCTACGTGAGGTCTTGCAGGGGCCGATGTCTGCAGCGTCAGGGCGAAGAGAGATAAAGACGGCAGAGGGGGGAGAAAGGGGAAGGATAGACGATATGGAGGAGGAGAAAGGGGAGACGCTCTGTATCTTGAGATATTCAGTTCCCTCTGGAGCTGCGAGCATAATTAAATATGGATGCAGTGCGAGAGAGTTTGATTAAAAGCGTCCACCACAGGGCGGACTTCCAGTAGCGCAGGCACTCCCAACTTTCCTCGTTTCTAAAGTACCAGCATTTGGGCTGGCTGGTGGTTGGTGCTTCAGACCGCAGGGACGTGAGGGAGCTGCAGCGACGCAAACCTGCTTCCTGCAAGTCAATTAAGAAAAGCATTTCAACTGTGAATCATATTTCAGCCTCTTTGTGCTCTAAAATGCCCCATTTTCTCCCTCCTTCTCCATGTGGCTCTCATTTCCTTTCCATACTGATGTCAAGACTCCTTCTGAGTCCCACTTTTTACTGCACGGATGGTTGGATTGATGCTGCACTTCAGCTTCGACCCCAAGAGATGCATTTAGTACTCGAGTTCTGCTCTACTTTCAGAGGGGTGGTCTTCTATCTGTAATAATAATAATGATGGCACTATGGAGCATCGTCACACTTTCCTGTCTGCCCCTAACAGACATTTCAAAGCTCAGTCACAGCTGTAATGTTTCTGCACAAAAGGCTGGATCAACCCTGCAGAACAGACAATAAAACATGCTGCATTAAAACAGTGCAGTTCAGGAGTTCTTGGACAAAGCCTCCATCTGGTCAAAGCCTCCAATCACTTTCTGAGGCTATCTTTATCTCTGATGTCCACTGCAAAAAATCCTGATCATTCCTCTTAGAAATCATAGAAAAAGACAGAGAACCTGCCTGAGAATTGTCCTGTTTTTAAGTTTTCTTCAGTATCACAGTAATCCAGTGATAGTTGTCTGTACAAACTGCAAACAGGAGCTGCTAACAGCTAATTCGGCATATTTTTAATGGAGTCAATTTGTCAAAATGTTAACAAATACATGCTAAACAGTACCGACCTGCAGCTGACATTACAACAGCACATTTGATGAGCCTTTACAGAGTCTTGCTCTCATGATGGCTTTAATTTTTTCATCATATTGGTTCCCATGTTTTCTATCAAATTAGACTAAAAATATTTGTCACTTCCTCCATTTTCACACCAAAAAAAGTCATATTTCACACTAAGCTGTTAAAAAAAACAAAAAACAGAAAGAACAGCAGAAAAAAACTCCACTTTAAAATACAAAGACGTCGCTCCAGATGGGATTTAAACTACAGGAGGAGCAGCCAGCTCACAGAGAAACAGGAGGTCATTGTGGCTGTGATTGTTACTGGGGTGGGGGTGAAAAATGAACCCACATACGGGATAGAAAATACTGACCAGTGCAGGTAATGTTAAAATCAAGATCTTTGCCTCTTGATTATCGTAAAACCACTTTGGGTAAAACTAATTTTAACGTTCGCTGCGCAGCATTTAACAACTCAGACGCTCTAAATGTGAGTGACGTAGATTTTGACTTCCAGCCGGCACGCTGTCACTCTGCAGGTGATGCTTATTTTCAAATATCTCATTCTGAACAGAACTCCTCAAAGCGTGCAACATGTTGCTCCTGCAGCCGGGGCTCTGAGAGACGCTGGAGCATGCTGAGCTGTGATTGGCTCAGAGGGACCTCCAGATGGCACGAGTTCAGACAATACTCAACATAAACGTGGCTGCCAAACCAGTCCCTTTCTGCCGAATCGGCTCTGAAGTTTTCTTTTGTGGGATTCAAATACTCCTGCGGCTTTCATGTGACCTGGTAATTAGAGAAAGTGTTTCTCTCACTGCCTCTCATGAGCTCAAACTACTAGAATAAAATAATACATGAGGGGAGGTTCCTCCTCTCATGTATTATTTTAGCTCTGTGCTGTCCAACCCAGTTACACAATGAAAATGTAAAACAGTTGAAGAAGAGGAAACAATAAGGTGAATCTGAATAAATGATGGTGGTTAGATTACGACAGTAAAAATGTAATAATCCACACACAGATGATTGTGCTGCTTTAGCTCCAGGCTGCTGAAACAAGCCCAGCTCTGCCTGCCCTGCTGTATGAATACAAATGGAGTGTTTTAAAATGCATGAATAAAGTGATGGGACGTCTCCCTATACTATCTGCGGCACTGTTTCTATGGGCATCCCATAAAAGCTCTCATAAAACATGAGAGGGTCTCATTTTATTGCACCAACAGTAGTTGAATTTACAACGCCTCTGCACCAGCGTCAACAACATAAACTCCAGCTTTTACTGTATTTGGAGATTAAACTAAATTGTGAATTGATACTTGCAGAGTGGCTAACTTGGAGGAGAAAACTTTTACAATTTAACATTTAAATGAAGCATTCTGGTGCAGTCGGAGAGGAAAAAAGAGACGGAAAAAGATGGGTTTTTACTTTTCATTATTTTTGTAATTGAAGCTCCTGGGGATCCGAGCAAAAACACGACACCGGCACAAACCCATCGCCTCCAATATAGAGCTTTTTGTGCCTCTTTCTCAACACTTTTCCTTTCTTCTTCTTCTTCTCCTCTCTCTTCACTCTGCTGCACTTTAAAATGGCTGGCGTCCTTTTTAACGCAGCGCTCTGACCGGCCTGAACTTCAGTCACACTGGTACGTTCAACTAATTGATTAAATTCCTTCATATAGGTTGTCGCCTACCCCTTTAAAAGTACAGAATAAAATAATTATTCATATTCTAATTTTCCAGTTTTAGCAAACAAAACAGGAACTCAAAGTGTTCTTAACTACTGAATATGTTCCAAAGCATTAATAAGAGCTCCGCAGCGAGGATGGAGAATCTTGTGCCGGTGTATTTATTAAGCTATCGTTTCATTGATTTCAGGTGATGTCGCTGACGTCTCAACAAAGCTAAAGTTAGTCATTTCTTTTAAGTGGCAGAAAGTGAAAACAAAGGGCGAACCTCAGTTTGCTGCTTTACTACCCGAGTATCTAAACATGAGATCCAGCAGGATCCTGAGATTTGCCCCGCCTCTTTCAGTGACAGACACTTGCTGGAGTAGAAAAAGTGTTTCAGTGGCGCTGGAAAAGAATCATCATCACTTTGTGTGAAGACACAACATGGAAGACGTACGTGTAGGTGTGGCTGCCGTTTGCTCTACAGCTTTGAACTCATTATTCCACACAGAGGGACAAACTTGTCGGCAAAGGTTTGCAGTTTCCGACTGTAACTTCTGATTTGAAATGTAAAATTATGTGAAGGTTCGAAGCAGGAGAATCCTGTGCGAGCGTGTTAAGCCCCACAGCAGCGCCCGCCTCACCTCGGCCTGCGCCAACAGCCCTGCTGCTTTATTTATTCATTATACATACAGCAGGTAAACAGCCAGATCACACGTCTGGATGTGAAATGTCAGCGTCTGGATGCTAGTGAACACTGCACACACCACGTGCATGCTGAGCTGGATTTATGCTCCTGCAGAGCGAGAGAGAGTGTGTGTGTGTGTGTGTGTGTGTGTGTGTGTTGAACAGTACCCAGGTTCCACAGGGTTGTCTGTGCAGCCAGCTCTTTGGCATCATCCACCAGCACACACAGCTTGTCTGGGATGTAGGTGCTTCGTGTTGACGGGATCACCACCTGCAAACACACACACACACACACACACACACACACACTATGATAAACATTTTTGGTCTCAGTTTACTCCACGTCTTGTTATTATCCTGTTATTTATTTATTTATTTATTTATTTATAATAGCTGCTGCAAAGCAGATTTCCAGTGAAAAGACCACACAGTGATGTGAAGTGAGACGAGGTGTGCTGAGGTGGCGTGACATGAGATGAAATGAAGTGAGGTAAAGGTGGTAAAGTTAAGTGATGTAAAGTAAGGTGGGGTGAGGTGAGATTAAATGAAATGGAGTGAAGTAAGGTCAAGTACGGTGAGGGGAGGTGAAGTGAGATGAAGACAGGTGAGGTGAAGTAAAATAAGGTAAAGTGAAGTGAGGTTACTTGAACTGAAGTGATAGTGTAATAACGCACTCTGAGGTCTCCTGACTTCTAACCTTGTTTGTTTGCAGAACGCTGGTCTGTTGTTGCACATAAGCAGCAGTTAAAAATGTATAATTATGTATTGGGATTGGTGTGAAGACCTTGTAGAGGAGCAGCAGTTTCCCGTCCTGTCCAGGTGTGGAGTACAGGTGGTACTCGGGCTGTGACCAGTAGTTTTTGCGGCAGTAAAAGTCGAGCAGGCTGACGGCAGAGCCGATCTGACCCTGCTTCAGCGACAGCAGGGTGGTGGGGGTGAGGGGAGTGCCGGGAAACAGGGGGAACACACACCTGTCCGGGTCCTCTGGTGATACACACACAAACACACAGGATTAGCATTAGCGCTGTTAGCTCATTAAACCAGGCATGCTGACTAACACCTAGTCTAAAGATAGAATTTAGCTCTAAAACAGCCAGAATCTGCACTGTCAGCACAAACAAACAGGCCCCTGACTCTGCACTCAGACTCACAGCCACACACACGTCAATCAGAAGCAAACTGACGTGAAGCCTAAAAAGTGCTCGGGGCCACAGTTAGACATTGATTAAAACTGAAGTGTTCCTGTTTCACAAGTTCACTACTTAGTTACTTAAGTTACTATAAGACTATAAAGGCAAGGACAATCTGTACAACAGGCTCTGTTTAAAATGTGACCAAACAATCGATTGATCAGCTAGTTGATGGACAGGAAATGAATTGTCAACATGTTATTCGTTCATCCAGCAGGAAGACCAAACGCTCCCTAGTTCCTGCTTTTCCATGGTGATTGGATTTGCTGCTTTTCTGTTTATATGATAGAAAATTAAAAATCTTTTGGGTTTTGGATCGACCGGAGCAAACAGCTGAGAGTTCAACCCGTGGGGAAAATAAATGCAAGTTAACTGCCAGGTTTAGAAAAGTTCAGAACTTCCGGTGGCTAATCACACAAATAATCTATAGATTCATTAATAACTAAAACAGCCATTAGTTAAAGCCCTGGGAATAGAAAGTTAGACTACTGGATTCAGTATTCTTAAACTGTATCTCATCATCATTATTTTGGCAGATAAATGTAAAGCTGATCAGTTTGAGGTGGTGGCCTCCTGATTGGCTGGTGAGTCATGGCTGCTCACTGTACACTCTACTAGTGGTAAGTAACTCAACTACTAAATGCTCCGAAACTCTTCAACTGAAACTTTACGGACATACTGTGCAATTGAGTCTAATAAGCAACATGTTTTACTGCACCTCAGTTCATTAAAACTCAGGAGAGCTTCAGCAGCACTTCTCTCTTCACTAACAGCAGCGGCCATAAACTGTGACCGAGTCAGCTCTGCGCTCTCCATTTGTCCAACTTTATGTCTCCATCTTTAAATCTCTAACTCTCTGAAATACGTCTCCATCAGCCCAGGTCTCTACAGGTCTTCATTTTGTGGAAATAATAAATAGTAATAATAATAATAATAAATAGTTTCAGATTCAAGTCGGTGAAAAACAGGTTTTGTTGAATAATAAAAGCCGAGTAATCCTGGTAAAATAACCTCAACATGAAATATCACCGTCAGTAAACAAATATATGAAACACATCCAGTTATGCTAATTATCATTAATTAAGCTGCATTAATTAGCAAATTCTTCTATGTCAACGTCCTCGTCTTAAACACAATATGAACTTTATCTTAAAGTAGCTCCAACAAACTCTGGTTTTCATGATTAAACGTAAATGTGTGCTGCTCCGTTTGCTTTGCTTTAATTTATGGAAATAAACATCAACATTAACACGAATTAACATTTCAACTGAAAGGCCTCACGGCACTATAGCAGCAATAAATCTCTGTCAAACTACATGTGGTACTTTGAGATAATTACTGTGAATAAACAGCTATACAACAACTAGAGATATGATTAATGCAGGAGCGTTGTTTGCATAATCCTGTTTAAAGTGATCTAAAATAAGAACTATAACAGCTGGAGCTTCACTCTGTCGAACATTAAGCAGCTTTAAATTAAACTTAAAAACAGCTTCTCTCTCTGTCCAGCTCTCCCTCCATCTTTCCTCTAAATCTCTTCCACCCTTTCCCGTCTCTGTCCGTCTCTCCTCATCTGAATCTCACTGTCAATCTTAAATCTCTTCCCTCCACTGTTTATCCAGCTCTCAAAGTGAATCTTTAATTCCTCTTCCCAGGAGTCTCTCTCTCATCTACCCATATACTTCTCCCTCTCTCTCTCTCTCTCGTAGTAGTACAAGTAGCGGCTTACTGCTACGACATCTCTCCTCTCATAAATATTTCACAGTCCATTTGTGGGAGAGTTAACTCCGAAACTTCATTTTCAGAGATGTCTGCGGGCGTCAGGAAACTGGGCTTTTTGCTTCATCGCCGGATTATTATCCCGGCTGTGTCAACATAGAGGAGACTTCTGATAAATGCGGTTTGTAATGGACGAGATGAGATACAAGCCGGCAAATCGTCACGCTGAATCAAACAGAAGGACTTTACAGGCAGACTGAGAATTGAATTGAGCTGATTCTTTGGGCTGGAGGCAGAAGAACGTCAAGTACAACTGGACAATATATCATTATGTGGTATTGTGATATTACACACACATTAAACCTGCTCTTCCTCACCTCCTGCTCCTCCCGTGTAGAAGGGGCTCCCCAGGCGAGGCTGCAGGGACACTGTTCTCAGCGGAAAGCATCCGTCCATAGCTCCGCCCATCATCGCTCCGTCGCCCCTGTGCAGGACGAACGTCCCGTCCCCTCCTGCTGCTGCGTTGTTTCCCAGGTATCCCCTGCTGCTGTGCCTCCTCCCGACTAAACTCCCGTCTTTGATCCCGGCCGGTTTGGCCAGCGTCACCTCCACGCTGACTCCGTCGATCAGGGCTCCGTTCATGAGGCTCAGCGCGGTGACGGCGTCGTCACGGCAGCGGTAGTGAACGAAGGCGTAGTCGGTGAGCTTCTTGACACGCTCCACAGAGCCCGGCTTGAAGCGGGAGAACTCCTGACGAAGAGTTTCTTCGGTGGTGCTCAGCATCAGGTTACGCACCTGGAACACAAACACTTCATTGAATGTGTCATAAACAACACGATGTAACGCACAAGTCCAGAACGTAAACCTCCACCTTTAAGTCTTCCAGTAAGTCTAAATCCAGATTACTTCCAGGTACCTTTTGGCTTCTTGCTTGGTTTTCACTCCCTCTATTTACAGTCCTTACACGTCTCTACTGTAGGTGTATATCATATAATGATATTTTTCTAAATAATATCATTATTAGCATGTCAGTGGTCCTGTACATAGTTTTTAAGCCATGCTAGCGGCATTTCTCTGAGTGAAATAGCTCCACAGCTGCAGGATGGAGTGTCATGATACTTGGTTCAGACGTTCGCGTTCCCTTCAGGGTCCGCTCTGTCTCACCTCTGATCTGAACAAGCCTGCTGAATACTTCAGAGGCCTCTTCCTAAAGCCCTGACCTTTGGCTGCATAGCTGCACAGGAGAGGACAGGAGCCGACCTTTGTAAATGGAGAGATCCTGAACTAAAGGCTTTACAAGGTTTGATCCACCGTGGGCTGAAGTGGGTTTTTAGCACACACCTTTAACACGGAGACTCGGTTTATAAATAAACTGTCTCAACTGTATAATCTTGCTCTGACCTGCAGTCACCTCATCTGTGTCATCCTCTGATACGATCATTATGGAACAAACACAGAGAAAATCAAGGAAATCAAAACACACACGTACATAAAGCACTCTGACGCGCTGCATGACCTCCTCGTCCACGTCTTTCTCCGGCTCGGCCCAGTCCACCTGGATGGAGTGACCCCACAGCTGGAAGGTTCCTGTAAACACAGCGACAATACATCGTCATATTTCAATGTGTCAACAACGAACTAGAATGTCACACACGCCTGGATCTATTTCTGCTGCACTGTGGGTGGGAGATTACAGAGGAGCTTATATGTAATGTTGACATTTATCATGTCGACTTTTCAGAGAAACTGTTCAGGTCTTATAGCAAAGGCAGGCCACCTCACCTCAAACAGAAACCGCCTCCACTGTTATGAAGATGAATGAATATGAAATTAAACATTAATCATCTAGAAAAAAAACCCTGCAGAGGTGCTGTATAGAAGAGTCACCACTCTGTTGGTTTTCTCAAAAATCATCTTTGGCTGAAAACAGACGGCTTGCAACGAGCACAATAACCAGAAAACATCTGAAAGTTTCATTTCAGAGGTGACAGAATTAATAATTAGCTACAGCTGATGGTGACAGAAACCCACTGAGCAGTTTCAGCTTTTCTTCTCCACATCCTGACGCTCTGCTCTGAATAATTACTGCAAAGCAAACATACAATGTGATCGATCGATCAGACAGACTGAACAGCTGGCTCACTCCTTAATCTGTCTTAAAACTACAGTCGGCTTTGGTTCCTCCTGTCCATTAACAGATCCTCTCCTAACGTGCTTCCAGTAGAAGTGATGGAGGACAAAATTCATCGTTCTGTCTAAAAATATATTGCAAACTTTATCTGAAGCTGATACGAGGCTTCGGCAGTCTCTGTTAAACAAATCACATGGGTATCTTCCAAAGTTACAGCCTTTTGAGCATGAAATTCCCTCTTTTTTTTCCCTCCACTGCAGCTCCACATGGAAACACAAAGAGGGAATTTTATACTAACAAGTTGATGTGTCTGACTCAGACTGCTGAAGCCTCGTCTCAGCTTCAGATAAAGTTTGGAATATGTTTTTGGACAGAAGCAGGACTGTGGCTTTTGTCCCTTCGCCTCCCTTGGGGCTGCTGTTTGTGGGTAAAATAACCGGACGGGAAAGTGTGTTGCAAGCACATTTAAATCAATGTACCACATTACACTGATGCAAAGGTCCAATACTGCCTTACAGCAGTCCTGCTCATTGATCTGCACCAATCCCCACGATGGACTCACAGTACAGACCACAGACTCTCCAATAGAAGTGGTTTATAATATCGCCTTCACAGCTCCAGCCTCGTCCTACTACACTCTGCATGTGGCTGATGAGCTTTTCTAATGAATCTAATGAATATTTAGGTCCATGAAGTGGCCAAAGTGGTGAAACGTGCTGTCCATCAGTGTGTGGGTGAGCCCCAAGGGTGATACAGGGTTGAACACATGTCTGTATGCTGAAAAAGTCTATTTCTGAACTAGATAAAACTAATAATCCAACAGTCCTGTAAGAAATCCTCCTTCATGAAGGTTATAATGTTCGGTTCGTGTTGATTCAACTGTACAATCATTCTGGAGGACGTAGTTTGCGCTGCAGAAAACGCCTGTAAGATTTCTTAAAGCCCAAAGTGACGTCTCCTAATGTCCAAACACCCCCAAATTATTTTTTTACTATCAGAATGTAGTGAAAGAAAAACTGAAAATCCTCAGAATAAAGACGTTTTAACGAGGATCTGTTTGGCATAAACAATGAATTGATTATCAAAAGTTTTATTTAGTTAATTTTCTAAACATCAACTTATCATTTCAGCTCTGATTATGTCCGTTTATATCAGTGAGGGCAGGTTAAACAACACAAACACCTGTCAGTGTAAAGCAGTATTTACTGCAGGAGTGTGATCATTTTAGCCAGGTGTTCCTAATAAACTGGCACCTGAGTGTATCTGAAGTCACACAGTTAAGTCCCCCTTCAGACTTCTACCTCCCTCTGCTGGACAAAGACAGGAACTGACCCAGAGTCAGTGTAGACAGAGGACATGCAGAAGAAGAGCAGCAGAGAGAAGACAGGTGTAATAAAGAAGGAGACGGGTGGAGTAACAGAAAGAGAGAGCTCAAACAAAGTGAGGAGGTGCCTGCAGAGAGCTCAGAGTGAGGAGGTGCCTGCAGAGAGCTCAGACAGAGTGAGGAGGTGCCTGCAGAGAGCTCAGACAGAGTGAGGAGGTGCCTGCAGAGAGCTCAGAGTGAGGAGGTGCCTGCAGAGAGTGGGTGAGTACCAGGTATCAGCCTCCTCCTGGCCATGGCTGCCGCTTTGTGGGACTCGTACTCTACAAAGGCAAAACCTCGGTTTCTGCTCTTATCTGTGGAGCTGGGATACACGATCACATCCACCACCCCATCTGTCACCTGGGAGACACACACACACACACACACACACACACACACACACACACACATATGAGATGAGCAAGGATGAAAATGTGGAGGCAGATAAAGAACACAGCCAGTCAACAGTAACATCTGCTGTTGATGTGAATGCTTTCTGTGACCTGAAACACCACATGTTGTTGTTAATGAGTACTTTTTTAATGAGTCTGCTTTTTGGCCAAAAGTTTTTGGACACTAACCTTCGAGTACTTTCAGACTGGGGCTTAGTTCCACTGAATATTAATGCTAAAGCATATAATGATATTTTAGACAACAGTGTTCTTTGTGTCAACAGTTTGTGTCTGTCCCTTTTCTGTTGCAACAAAAACAACAAAGCAGCTCCATAAAGAACTGGTTTGGAATCACCTCTTCTGAATGAGCTGCAAATGTGTATTTACGCTTGTTAAACACGAAAACAACTCTTAACTATATTGGAAATATGGCTGCTGAACAGACGCTCTGCTTCTGAATGTATCCAGACCTGATGCAGCCGGGTGCGCTGTACATTTGGTGTAAAAGTGTCCACACACTTTTGGCCAGTGTGTAGTAAAACATATATCCATCCACCATTCTAGCCAAGCTTTGTACATCATTCCAGATTATTTAAACAACGTGACTGAACTTTTTCCAAAAGTGAATTGAAGGCGATGCGGATTACAAATGCATTTATTCTCTTGTGGTTTTCACGCCTGTAGGAGCTCTTAATTTGGTACCTTGGGGAAGTACAGAGCCACCTCCACCCAATTACTTTATTCCACATTTTAATCACTTGACTCTACAGTCTTCCTGCAGTTGTTTTATACTCTCTCTCCATTCACTCTCTCCTCACCGTCCTGGTTATAGAAAAGAAGCTTGTTGTTTGTTTTCTCTGAGCGTGCGTGTGCGTGAATGTGTGTGCGTGCACCTTCTTCATCTCCTCCATGATCTCGTCCTTCCTCTTGTCTTTGGGGATGGAGCCGATGAAGAGGCGGCAGTTGTCCAGACTCACACACACTCCGATGAACTTCCCCGGACGGATCTCGTAGTTGTCCAACATCTGGATGGCTCTCTGAGCCGCTTCTCTGGATCAATAATCACCAATACTTCATTATTAATCAGAATAATCATTCATCACCCTCTGATGGCCAACCAATGCAGAATAATGTTCCCTCCGCTCACTCCCAGTTCACCTTTTTCAAACTAATCTCAGTTTATAATCCACATTTTCCAGATCAGAAGACTTTGGAATAATTAGTTCATCGATTCCAGATTGGAAATTCTGCATCATTGATCATACTCATGTGAAAATCTGCAGCCGTCCTCTATTCTGTTAAATATGAGGTTTTACAGGTTGATGTTTGAGGTGTTTGAACAGCTGTTTTTGAATAGATAATATATATTGATTACAGTGACAGGCCTCAGTCTACTGTTCTGGACTCCTGTATATGATTTTGACTATCAGTCACCTGTTGGTGTACATGACGAAGGCGTAGCCGCGGTTCTCTCCGCTGAACTCCATCATCAGTCTGAACTCGTAGATCCTGCCGGCTCTCTCGAACATAGGCACCAGCTCGTCTTCGTACATGTCTCTGGGAATCTTCCCCACGAACACCTCGCAGCCCCGCGGGGGGGCCGGGCCCTCCCAACCTACAGCAACAAAACACGTCATCAACGTCGGGGTTTTACTGAAGCTGATCCCAGTCCAGTCCGGACCAGCGAGTAGACAAACAACAGGCTGGAGGTCAGAGCCGAACTTCTGAATCATCGACACCAAATTACGTTAACTCATATCGCAGTTCAGTTCCACCAGCCCACAGCCCAGTATGTTTAACTGCTCCGACTGTAATCACACAGGAGACAGAGGAAATATATAAACTGAAAATAATTAATTGATACTGAGGTCAATCCAATTGTCTCACAGCAGCCGGCTCTATGTGTGCAGTTTCTTGTTGTGTCTGGCCTTGTCATGAGTTAATGAGGATGTCTTAATTATATTATTCACTCACGCCTCAGGTCTTCTTTTAACAGATCACACAGATCACTGGGGGTTTATGTAATCAAGGAACATCTTATTTATTTCTTATTAATCCCTCAAATGCTGCTGGATTTCCCAACAGGCGACTTTAATGTTGTTTAATCAGATTACTGTACGTACCCGCTCCTCATCTCCTGCGTGTTATTTTACACACATACACTTTGGTTTTTGTTTTTCATCTTTTTACAGTAGAATTACAGAACATAAAAATAGAAATGTCCTAACCACCAAGAGCTCCATTACAACTGCCACAGGAAGCTGCTTCCAGCGAGAACATACAAGGCGGTTCTTCACCAGAGAGCAGGACGATCGCAAAGGGGCAAAACAAACAGGGACACATTTACAGTCAAACAGCAAAGGAGGTGAGGAGTAAGACCACCACAACAAACTGACACTTATCTTCTTGCTGTGTTTCCTGTTTTCATGGTCTTCACACACACACACACGCACACACACACCTGGCGGGGGTCCACCGTACTTCCTCTGCCCGTTCTCCTGCACCATGTTGTAGCCCGTCTTCTCCATCAGATCCAGCAGAGCCATCTCTTTGGCGCAGGACGCCTTGAACTCGTCTTCGCCCCCCAGCGGGCTGACTTTACCAGAGTCTTCGTCCATGTCTCCGTCAGACTTTTTGCTGCCGTCTGTCCAACAAACATTACAGTCAACTTCAACATTTTTTACTATTTTATAGGCTAAAGGAATATCAGACAGATTAATCAATATTTTAAAATAATCGGTAGTTGCTACAGTTGATTCTGGTTAAACTTTCAATTGTGTGGCTTAATTTTTACAAATGTCATTTTAGTGGAGACATCTTCAACTCATTTTCAAATTTAAAATCCAATTTAAGAGTAATTTGATCCAGATAAAAGAGCATTTTTAAAACGTCCCACATAACTGTATTTTAACCATATTTAAACCCATAAAATGACCACACGACTATTTTCACTGCAGGAAACAACCAAAACCTGCCATAATTAACTTTAGTGCTTTAATTTCACATTTTAGGTATTTTTTAAAACGCTTTTCATATATTATTTATAAGGAGCAGTGCAGCTTAATTTACCTGACAAACTGTCTCAGAGCCACAGACAAACAGCTGAATAATTAGCATATGATTTATATTCCCTGGCAGGATGTAAAGCATACATTCACATTAACTAACTTAAGTTAAAACTGTGGTAATGCTAACTAGTTTTATTTTCAGTTGTAAAAAGCTTTTGTTTTCCCAAAGAACCCAAACCCGAAATGTATTTTGTTGTTAGCTAACGGGCTAGCTTTTTACTCATTTAAAAAACTCTTTTTTTATTGATTTGGCCAATGCTAACAGTGCAAAGGGAGAAATCAATTATCCAAACACTCATCCTAATGTTTGCTCAACTTTAATAAGATTTTAAAACATTTAAATTGAAGATAAAGCTAGATTAAACTACTCTTCAATATGCTGTTAGCTAGCTAGCTTTCACTAATGTGTCTCTTTATTTATTTGGCCAATGCTAACAGTGCAAAAGGAAATGTCCATTATGAAAACACTTTGCTCTACTTTATTAAGATATCAAAAATGGAAAACGCAGATAGAGTAAAATATTCTTCAATATGTTGTTTAGCTAGCTAACTTCATTTGTTTTTTTCTGTGGACCACTTGGAACCGGGTTCAAGGAGCCCTGAAAGATCCCGGTCCTAAACATTTACCAACAGTAATGTGAATAAGTTAGCTTGCCAACCTGTATGTGTAAACTATATTAATTCGCCCAAGTAGTAAAACGTCCACAAAACAACAACACAATTAGCAGCTGCAGTTAAATTAGCCAGCCTTTATGCTAGCGGCTGTGTAACGGTAACGGTAACTTTAGCTTAACCGTTATAAACTAAGCTAGCTAAGCTAGCTCGCTAAGGTTACCCCCCAAATAAACTCTTACCAGCTCCGTCTGCCAGCATTTCTTCTCACAGTGAAACGTTGTATTCTTAGAAGAATTAAAATCTCAACCAGCAACAGGTCAAAAATAAAGTTATGTATTTCTATTAAAACTTAATCTGGAAAAAAAACCACTTACCTGGACCGTCTCTATTCTATTCAGTCAAATCAACTGGCCGGAATTATGATTGACATGAAGGTCAGTCCCTCTCAGCCAATCAGCACGTTTATCTGGGGCACGGAAGGCGGGACAACATGTAGATACGTTCCCCTTATAAAATAAAATAAAAAGAAATACAATAAAATAAAAAGAAATGAAAGAAAATACAATACAATACATAAATAAAAAATACACATAAAAAATAAAAATGAAATACATATATTGTAATAATCGTGTCACACCTGTGCTTTGACACGCAAGCGCACACAGGAAATGTAGTTCGTAATTGTAGTTCCAATGGTCCAAATACATAGCAAGCTCCAAAAATTAAAATACAACTCAAGTCAAGTCAGTTTTATTTAATAGCCCAAAATCACAAATCATAAATTTGCCTCAAGGGGCTTTACAGTCTGTACAACACACGATGAATATCAGAAAAATACAATCTTTATTGGACTCGTGTCATCATTTTACATTTTTACAGATTATTCTCATGTGTACTTAAAATTTCCATAATGTGTGTGTGTGTGTGTGTGTGTGTGTGTGTGTGTGTGTTTGTTCACGAGGCCATCCAGATGAGGAAGGGCAGCATGACGGCCAGCAGGGCGGAGCAGGTGGTCACAGCTCCCAGGTAGAGGAGCACACACGCCCCCAGCACCGCCGTCGCCTTGGCAACACGCCGACTCAGCAGCAGCTTCCTCACTGTCTTACAGAACTGATGAAGAAGAATGTTACTACATCTCAGACGCAAATATTGTACTTTTTACTACACTGTTTTTGGATGCAGGACATTTACTTGTAGTGGAGTATTTTCACTACACGTCTCTGGAACAGTTTTCATGAACATTATAACCTTCATGAAGGAGGATTTATTGCAGGACTGTTTAGCTGGTTTAGGATTAGTTTGAGCTGTTTGTTAAGTTAGAACCATAATTCGCCACTAGATGGAGGAGTTACACTGTCTATTATCATGACATGCACACGCTATAATGCTGCAAGATCAGCGTGAGCTTCAGTTCCTGCATTACTGATATTATAAGTAATGGAAAGTCAGTCTATAGATCACTTGTCACTTGTCTCACTGTCAGCATCCACACTGAGGATGTTAATCTGCTGCTCTCTGCAAGACTTACCAGCTGCAACTTTAAACACATTAATGCATCAATAATTATAATCCATTAATACAATATATATTACTCTGCATAATGAGAACTTTTACTTTCAGTACTTTAAGTATATTTTGAAGTTTATACTTTTGTACTTAAATGCAGGACTTTTACTTGAAACAGATTATTTCTGCACTCTGGTTTTGCTACTTCTTCCACCATGTGAGACGTTTGTGTGAGGTGTACTGGTTAGACTAAACTGAGGTTTTAGGTTTTTACACAGGTTTTACCCTGCCCCCCTTGTCTCCTCCATCTTTCTCCTCTCCTCTGCCCCCCTCGTCATCATCCTGTCCATCACAGCCTTGTTTGCTCTGGTTCACAATCACACGTGCAGCCAAAGCCACAACGAGACGACCGTCTGCAGCTGAGAACAACAGCAGAGAAACAACAGAGCTTTCACTGACTCCACTGTTGCTGCAACAGGGAGGCTTAACCCAGTTAATCTGTGATCAGCATTAATCTGCAGCGGGAAGTGAACACCTCACAGCTAAAAGGCACTCACACTGTGTAAATTATACGGTACATTACTCTGTGTATATACAGGACATTACTCTGTGTGTATACAGAACATTACTCTGTGTATATACAGGACATTACTCTGTGTGTATACAGGACTTCGCTCTGTGTGTATACAGAACATTACTCTGTGTGTATACAGAACATTACTCTGTGTGTATACAGGACATTACTCTGTGTGTATACAGGACATTACTCTGCCTGCTAGTGAGGATCCTTCAATCTGAGTGTCTTCTTCACCTGAAAGGTCTGGAAGCTCATGACGGTGCCGTAGCGACAGTACATGACGAAGTGTTCACAGTTGTACCACAGCAGGCTGTAGGCCACCTGACCCTGCAGCCTCTCCGCCCGCCTCGCCACCTCCTCCCCCTGCAGCGCCGCACGGCTGCACACCTGCACACACGACAGGACAGGTAGCTAGCAGCTGCTGCAACTACTACCATAGCTAACACTTGTAGCCTGCAGCTAGTTCTGCTGGCACTGCCACATGTCAGACGCTGTCAGGTAAAGCTGCAGGTGGTAACTTTCATGGATTCATATTTTACTCAGAAGAAACACAAATATCTTCGTTTAGTGGTCGAAATTATTTGTCAGGATGTCAGAAACGACAGCAGCCCGTTCTCTGTTCTGATTGAAACACAGTTTCAAACCTTTGTTTTCAATATTCTCTCAGAATGACTCACCCAGGACACAGAGAAGCCAGAGTTTCCCAACAGTACTGTATATACAGTGCATTACTCACCTTGTCCGTGTTGTTGACGAGGATCTCTGATCCGTAGGCGAAGTCCTCCACTGAGTCCACCCTCACACTGCCACACTGAGGAGAGCAGACAGTTAATCACATTCACACCCGAGGCTTCTGCTTTAAATACTGTATAAACAACAGTATTACTACACATTACTGACACGCACCTGTACCTGAGTTCACTAACTGAGGTCAGTTAGAGGTTCTGTTGAGTCTTTTTACTTTCAATAAGAGATAAGAAATAACAGCAGGATTCATGTTTCATCTTTCTTTATTTTGTCTTGTTTCTTTCTGTTATTCTTTCCTTTGATTCTTTTTTTTTTAACTCCACCACTGTTGATATACCTGTGTTTTACAAAGTGAAGATTATTACGTATGAACACACTCATCTGATCAGTCTGTGAATGTTGGGGTGAACGGTGCTCTGGTACCTTGGCCAGTACTCCCAGCAGGAGCCTGCTGTTGGTGACCATCTGATTGATTCGACACTGGTCGCTGGAGACGACGGGCATGATGTCCGGGATGAAATGAGCTACTCTGGACAGAAGGAAAGGAAACGAGAGGAAAGAATAGGTAAGGTGAGGTGAGGAAAGAACGTAGGAGAAAGGAAAGAAGAAGATGAGAAATGAAGGAAAGAAGGAAAGGAATCAAGTGGAAAGGTGAAGTCAAAGAAAACAACAATGTGCTGTAAATAAGTGAAGAAGAAGAGGGAGGACAAAAAGAGACAAAGATGGCAAAAAGATTCGTAGGCAGGAGTTTGTTTCAGCATCACTAGCTGGCGTCGCTCTTCAGTCTGTAGCAGCATGACTCACCTGCCTCCCCCCAGGTAAATCCCAAAGTGTGTGAACAGAGTCCTGGGAACCTCCAGCAGGTCTCCCCTCCTGAGTATCAGCTCGCACTTCCTGTCTGTCCTCCCCCCTGCCTGTCTGTCTGCCTCCTCCTCCTCCTCCTCCTTCACGTCGTGTCTCTGTGTGGAGATGAAGAGCAGAGCGAGCAGCTGCAGAGGGAACATGGTGAGAGGACGGAGACGGAGAGTGAAGCCGCCACCTTTTATTATCAGGGGCAGAGGGGGGATTAGAGAACGCCTGGTCCAGGATCAGAGCTGAGGCCGGTCCAGGATCGGAGCCGTGGACTTGGTGGACTTCAGGATTGAAACACAACAGATTCAGATTTTGACAACAAATGTGGAAACAAAAAGTAGCATTTGTCAAAGTGACTATAGTCTAACGCACACCTGGTGGTGATGATGATGATGATGATGATGATGATGATGGCGCTCTGCTCCGCCTCTCAACAGAAGGAGTAACAAAGGAAACGTGTCTCTCTCTTTGGATTTTTGAATGAAAACTCAGATTTCAGCCTAATGAATGAAACGACTCCAGCGTCCGGATTATTGCGATTAACGACTTTAGTTCAGTGAGTTCAGTGTTTCCCAACAGCTCAGAGACGGAAACAAACCGCTGATCACAGTCAGGATTAAGAGCCAAGATTAAGACATGACGAATGCAGTATTTCAGAGAGAGAGAGTGTGTTTCACGCTTCAGGATTAAAGTTGTTTTCACATCCGTCTGCTGACGGAGGAACGTTTCTTTAACACCTGGACGTACCTGCGGAGCTTTGTGACATCTGTGAAAGCTTATAGCTTATCATTTATTCACATGTCAATCATCTATTCCTAATCATTTGCTTGTATACTCATTAATATTTAGTAATTACATGCTTATGTATTTGCATTTAAGTAGTTAATAGTTTTAGGTGAATTCTTGTCTCCAGTCTTGAGGTCAAACAGTCAGCTATATGGTGGCGTATAGCTCCTTATATGGAGATGTTTTTCTGCTCTCCAGATGTACGTCAAGGGTCCTGATATGTTTTTGGAAAGTTCCCAAAGGTCTAAACTTACAGAACTATGTGACGCTGACCAATGGAAAAGAGTTTCTTTGTTTCCAGAACACTGTAAAAGCTGCATTCTTGTATTTCCTCTTTGAGACAGCTGATGGCTTCTGATTCTCTGCCTCCTGTTGTACAACACATCTTAGTCAGCGAGCTGTAAGTGTTTCCTGTGTTTTGTTCAACTTTAAGCGTACAGGCAGTTTTCCACAACTAGCTTGGAGCCAATCAGAGTCCAGAATGAGGCTCACGCAGGTGTGGTGTGGAGCAGGAGACATCTTGTGTGCAGCTGTTTGGAAATGAACAATATTCACAAATTCTTACATTCTGTTTTTACCGCGAGGGAGACGGGGGAGGCTTCATTTTTAAGAATTAAACACTTTTTTTGAGAACAAAACACATCTTAACACGTCTGGGAGCTTCAAGCTGAAGCAGATGACCTTTGACCTCTGAAGCCAGAAAATGGTAAACAAGTTTTATTCCTCAAATAGAGAATTTGTTGCTGTTCAACTTTTTTATTTACCTTTCCACCAGATGTTCCTGCTCTGCACTGTGAACGTTGTTGATGTTGTTGTAGTTCCCTCAGTCTGCCAGCAGAGGGCGCTGCAGCTCACAGACCACTGGAGGACTGTACTGAATATTAACAAGAGTAAGACTCTTTAAACTGACGTGAAACAAATATGATTTACAACAGCATTTTATGATAAATATATTATGATGTTCTATAGATGTAATTTTAGCAAATAACCTGCAGTGACAATATATTTTTTAAGTAAATACATTATAATGTTTTTATTTGTATGTGTGTGTTTTGGCTTTATTTAGATATTGATGGTTAAAATGAAGAAGATGTTTATTAACATTATTTTAATAATTATCTGTAAATATAATGAATTGCAGATTTTTCTTATTATTGTATTGTTGGTAAAATTTTCTCAGTATTTTTTATTTTTTTTTAAAAAACCTTTGATTTGTGTGTCAAAGTTAAAGATAAAAAAAATAGATTTTCACTTTTGAATACAAACCAGCTTGTAATTCTGTCAAAATAAAGGTCGAAAGTAGAATTTAAGTACAAATTCTAGTTGATGCTCTTATTCGCTGATGATCAGCTGAAGCCGTGACCTCCTGCTCGACCCCCAAAAAAGTCCCTGGAAACAAGTGCGCTCTGATTCCACTTCCTTTATTTACATAGAATACACAGTATAAAGTGTTACAGCGTCATAAAAATAAAGTCTGTACAAACGTTTGTGACTGTTAGAGAACAATCAGCTGATCGGCTGACGGATATCTACAGATATTTACAGAAGAGCTTCGTCAGGCTGCAGTGCTCGGGGGGGTGTGGGGGGGTGGGGGGCTATTCTGGGTGCTACTGTGGCGTCTCACCTGCTTCAGGACGGTCAAGATGGCCGCCACAGAGTCACAGTTTCTCAGTGGAAATGTGTAAATAAGCAAACAGTAATATGACAAAAAGCAAAAACTTTCCAGGACTTTCAAGGCTCTGCAAAGTTCAACCTTGGGTAAAAGCTATTTTGGTGGCAAGAATGTTGTCGTCATCACATGAAACCCTCTTGAAACTCCAGTCTGGGCGGTTTCAGCATTTTAACTTAGAAAAGCGTTTAATTTTCTCCAAATAAACTGAAAAAGAGACGTTTTTCTTTCTTTCCTTTTAAGATGCTGAAAACTTTGTGGAGAGTTCTGGAAAGTGAAAACCTTTTCAGGGTGAATAACTGTTCATTATTTCATGCGTCTGAGACCCAGAACACTTGTTCAGATTTCATGTGGTTCAAAAACAGGAACAAGTTAAATAAATATGATTTAAGTCTGGAGATTCGCCACATTTTTGTTCTTGGTGTTAATTCATCCGCTGCTGAAAATAGTCCCCAACAAAGTCACTATTTCCTCCTGTTTGTTTGATAAAAACTGCAGTGAGCAGCTGTTTTAGGACATTTCAAAATGAAACTATATATTTGTGAGGTGTTTTTTTTTTTATAGATTTACGTCTTCAGTAGGAACCAATGGGCTTGGAGCTGAGAGCCGCAGACAGGAAGTCAGACAGGAAGTCAGACCAACATGTTGGTTTGTTGACAAAATATAGAATAACACCAGACTGCTGAAGATGTAGAATAAGTTCTTGCAATACTGTCACCTGATTGGCTGACAGCATCAGCCCGTCTAATGCAAATGATCCTTTAAATGACATAAACTGGCCCAAATCTAGCTGTGATGCGTTTAAGGATCGTTCACCTTATGGTGTGTTCAATTAGAGGAAATATGAGACTTCAATGTAACTCTGTGGTTTTCTGCCTGCAGAAAAGCCGCCATATTGGAAGACAACAAATGAAAAAAAGGTCACGCTATTTTTCCTAAAATCGCTTCTTCAAGACGAAACCAGCAGCTTCAGTAAAACGCTGTAATTATTACATGATATTTGGTGTATTTAAGTGGTTTTCCAACTTTAAACGGTGGTGTTAAAGTTCTCCGTCTTTGTTGCTAAGCGCTCATCACCTTAAAAAAACAAAAACACTACCTGTCAAACAAACAGTGTGGGCGGAACCAGGTGATGTTTCTGTCCTTTGAATTTCCTGGTTGCTAATATTGCTAATGCTAACTACCCCGTTCTTCTTCGTGAACCACTACCAGAGTGTTTAGGTTCCGTCTCTATCGTGTTATTAGCGATAAAATGAAGTACAACAGTCTGTAACTTGTTAGCAGATGACTACTTCCTGTGTGTCGGTCTTCCAACATGGCGGCGAGGCCTGCATTGATCCGGCGGCGAGGCTCAAACGCTGACGGTGAATGTGGTCCTGGAGCTTCTAGCTGGCCATCCACAGGGTGAAGGGGATGAGGAGGGCGGGCAGGGCGGTGCTGGAGGATATTCCCAAACACACCATGGACAGGAGTCCCAGCAGCGCCGTCAGGACCACATTACGCTGGTCCCGGATCAGAGACTTCAGCCACTCGCAGAACTGGAAGAGGGGACATAATAATAATATACCGGCCAAGTGATATTTCATGTGACAGTGAAGAAGATAAAGATTTTCCTCTCGTTAGAGAAACTCGAATGATCATTTTGACTAATTATCAATAATGTGGCCGATACCTTTCTGTTCAACCAATCGATTAATCGACTAATCATTTAGGGGTGGGGTGGGGGCAATAGGGGCCCACAGCCTTGACTAAAGTCCAGCACAAACTGGGACGAAGGATTCCCAACTCAATGTCCACTTACTGGCTTTGTCCCAGAGGTTTCAACCAACTGAAATAAGCTCCTGACCTCGTTTTTTTTGTTTGTTTTTAAGGTGAAGGAACTTTGACACTTAATCTTTAACCTTTAGCACAAACAGGAAGTCCGCCAGTCGCTGATGAAGACCATGTGATGCGGTTGAGCACTCTGCAAAAAGCTAGTAAGTGGTCTTTGCTGCAGATTTGTACCCTTTCAAATGTTCACTTCTCTCTCTGAGCAAACGTCTAGTGAAAGAATCAAGAATATAAATTGACCTGTTGTTTATTTTACTGTGGGGCCCCCTGAGGCCCCTGTAAGAGCTCTTGAGCCCCCCCCCCCCCCCTTTAATGGACCTGTAAGAAGCAGACTCGGCTCCAGGTCTGCAGGCAGGTCAAATGTTTAGGTTAGCAATTACAGGAAGTGAAACTGGATCAGGGGAAACTCTCTCTGCTGCAGGAGGTGAACTGCAGAGTCTGAATGGACAAACAGGCCAGCGTCTGATCCAGTTTGTAATTCGATCTGACTGATATCAGCCTTCACTGTTTACGGTTCACTCTGCTGCAGCCGTGCAGGAGCCTCCACTGCCCTCCTTCATCATCACCACCACCAGCAGCAGCAGCAGCAGCAGTGTGGACTGACTCCGACACGCTGCTGCTGCTGTTTGGTTTCTGGCAGGCGGCTCTGGTCTGAATGCAGCTCTTGTTCTCTGCACTTTTCCGAGGAGCGACCCAGATTTTCCTCTCGTTTAAAAAACAATCTCACGCGCTGGGACACCCCCACCTTCAAGCTGAGGAGGGGGAGGAGGAGGAGTCTGTCCCTCCTTGTTTTTAACCTTTTATACCTGAGCAAATATCATTTACTCAAGTTAAAGCATTCAAAAGTAAAAGTACACAAGTATTATCAGCTACATGTACTGAAAGCATCTGCAGTAAAAGTTCTTGTTCTGCAGTAAAATGTCTCCTGAGAGTGATTTATTTTTTATTTCTGACATTATGAGATTGTTAATAGTGATGCATGAACTGGAGTGCAGTACAACGTACAACACTTCCCTCTGAAAAGTCCTGCAGTAGAAGTATAAAGCAGCAGAAAATGGAAAGTGCATTCCACCTCCGCGTACAGAACATCTGTGACGGATTTAAAGTGACTTTTGAACTGATTGTTTTGATTTTGTAGGAGAGCAGAAATCTTAAAACATGAAAGTGAATAATGCCTCAACTTGTTCAGCACATTTCACTTCTGACCGGAGGTTTCCTGCGTCTGGGATCCAGTGCAGACCTGGTTTTTCTCATCATTTATGCAGGTTTTCCTCCTACTTGCACAAGCAGCTCAGTCACTCCTCTGTTCTCCCCCCAAACCTCCCCCACGCTCACATGTTTTCACTCCTTTTCAGACCTGATGCAGAAAATAAAAACACCTTCACAGATCTCTGCAGCAGCCAGTGAACGGACTGAAATTACAACCTAAACCAGAACAGAGCACAGTCCAGCACAGACCGGCCCTCCTCTGTTAAATGGATCCCAGAGCCACTTCACTAAACCAGAATAACAAGTTCTGCATATGGAAACTCACAATGCAAAGCTGTCCTGAATGTTCCACTAATACAGATGTTTAGAAATGGCTTCTGGTTCATCTTTAGTCTCCATTCAGTGCGCGCACGCTGACAGTGCATCAGTGTGAAAAGCAGAAATCAGGACGAACCATCGGATCAGTTTAACCTGCGCGCTCAAAAGCCACATCAAAGCACCCGCCTGCAGTCCCGCGCGTAAAAACTGTTACCGCACGCGTAAAAAGCGCCACACCCCGGTGCCGGATTCTCACCTCGTCGGTCTGCAGGCTCTGCGCCGTGCCGTAGCGGCAGTAGGTGACGAAGTGCTCGCAGTTGTTCCACAGCAGGCTGTAGGACACGGCGCCGACCAGCCGCTCCGCCCGCCGGGCCACCTCCTCTCCGGACAGCGGGCTCCGGCACACCGCACGGTCCATGGCGTTCAGCAGGATCCCGGCTCCGTACGCGAAGTCTTCCACCGAGTCCACCCGGATGCTGGCGCGCTTGGAGAGCACCCCGAGCAGCAGACGAGTGTTGGTCACCATCTCCTGGATCTGCCGGCTGTCGGCGGTCAGCACCGGCAGGATGTCCGGGATGAGGTGCGCCACCCGGTTGTCGCCCAGGTAGATGCCGAAGTGGGTGAAGAGAGTCCGCGGGACCTCGAGCAGGTCTCCCCGCTGGAACTTCTGAGGAGCTCCGGCGGGCTGCGGAGGAGGTTCGTCCCGCTCGCAGCGACTGGTGAGCGGCGCGTCTCCGCGCTCTCTGCCCGGAGGAGGCAGCAGGGTGGACAGCTTGATGTGGGCGAGGAGGAAGAGCTTCTCCAGGAGGAAGGTGAGCGTGTCCAGCATGGCTGCAAAACACCACAGAAGAAGAAGAAGGGGGAGAGAAAATCCGTCTGTGTGCGTTTGATTTCTGTCTTCTTTCACTCCTCTCCTGCTCGCTGTCCTCCCTCTCTCCTCTCTGAAGGTTTGTCCTCCTCCTCCCGGAGACTTGGACACGGAGGGAGGAGGACCGCGTGACGTCACGACTGCCGAGAGAGACTTTAATTGAGAGAGAGAGAGAGACAGGCAGAGTGAGAGAGAGACAGGCAGAGTGAGAGAGAGAGAGAGAAGAGAGCGAGACAGGCAGAGTGAGAGAGAGTGAGAGAGAGAGACAGGCAGTGTGAGAGAGACAGGCAGAGTGAGAGAGAGTGAGAGAGAGAGACAGGCAGAGAGAGAGACAGACAGAGAGAGAGAGAGGGAGAGAGACAGGCAGAGAGAGAGAGACAGGCAGAGAGAGACAGACAGAATGTTTTTTTAATTGTGGGTGAGAGGAAACTTGGAACTGTAATCTCACCATCTGAGTTAATTAAGAACAAGTACCTCAAAATTGTGGGCCTACTTGAATACAGTACTTAGTAAATACTTACTCTCCACCACGGCTCGTGATACGCCCCCCAAACCTCAAACCCTCAGACAGCAGCGGGGGAAGAAGTACTGCAGTAAAAATACTGACACCACACTGTGAAAATACTCCGCTCAGTTCAAACCTAAAAGTGTCATCAGATCACTAAAGAGTTTATTTAGCTTCAGACGGGGGGGCGGCACCTGTGAAAAGTGACCAGATGAAAAGTCCTCACAAAGATAGAAGTACAAGGACACACACACACACAGAGACGTGAGTGTGGAGCATCATGGGAACTCTGCAGCGAGCGGCTGACACTCAAACGGAGCAATGCTGAGGTCGCCGCGGCTCGGCTTCTCAAAACCACCAAATGGCTTCTTCACACACACACACACTCTCTCTCTCAGAGCGGCGTGTGAACTGCAGGCTCAGCTCACTGACTCTGTCACTGCTGCATTGTGGGAAAAGTGCCTCCACTGTCCAAAATGTATTTCACTGTATTTTTCTGTTTCAAAGTTCTCGTGTTTGAAGTTTAAAGTCTTTTTCTTCTTGTTCAGACTCAAAGCAGCACTGAGTGTGTGTGTGAGTGTGTGTGTGTGTGAGTGTGTGTGTGAGTGTGTGTGTGTGTGTGTGTGTGAGTGTGTGTGTGAGTGTGTGTGTGAGTGTGTGTGTGTCACAGCCTGATGTATAAAACCATTAAACACAAACACACTGCAGTTTATTCACACACCGTCCTGCTGCCCCAAATACTCACTGGAGCACCACATGTGGATTCATCCGCCGCTGAAAATAGTCCCCAACAAAGTCACTATTGTAATAACTCCAGCGAGCAGTGCAGCACCTAAGACAAACGTACATCTTCTATCAAATTCAAGGTTTTATTGGTAAAATAACCAAATGGGAATTCCTTCATCACAACACAGCTAAAGATATTAGAGATTCTTCAGGATCAACAGTCGGTTGCCAGATTTCATCATCATCATCATCATCATCATCTTCGTCTCTGCAGCTGCTGACGTTCACATTTTACTGTTCACATGGCTAAATGAAGTGATCGATCAGATCTGCGTTTAATCAGAATCTAACGTTTTTGACATGTGCACAGTGGCTCCGCCCACAGCGTCTAATCTGCCGGAAATAGAACAGAAGAAGAAGAAGAAGAAGAAGAAGAAGGAGGTTTGTTTCATCTTTTCAAACTCTTGTTCGATCAAATCCTCTAAGCTGCATCGGCCGCAGAGCACTTTGGATTTGCTGCCGCCATGTTTCTGTCGCTCAGAAAGAAAGAGTAGATTTATTCCAGCCAGAGAGAAGCGCTCAGGTTAAGCGTTTCCATGGTTATTAGGCGCCAATATTTACACCCCCCCCTCAACCCGCTCGGGCCGGTCTGACTGAGGCCTTTTTATTCTGATTAGAGGAATATACGGGTTTCAGTCTGAGCAGAGGAATCTGAATGAAGCAGTCCATGAAGGAAACGGCAGCTTTGTTTCGGTCGTTGCTCCGCCGTCTGCAGCTTTAACACTCGTCCCAACGCCTGAATGCTGCTGGAGGGACGCCACACCCCGAGCATCATGGGTAATTCACCGATGTGTTACACTGAGGACTGAAGCTGCTTCTCATTTCTGTCACTCACTCATTCAGTCTCCTCCTGGTTTTTCTTCCTGCTTCCTCTAAAGAGAAGAGGATTTTGGGGGGATTAAGGGTAGATTATGGACACACACACACACACACACACACACACACACACACACACAGAGCCCCCCCCCCGCTGAGGCAGCCTGACTGGTGTTGAATGACTGTGGAAGGATGAGATCTGGCTGCTGAATGTGTGTTGATGTGACCCCGACTGAGCCACAGTGAAAAAGGTGAATGGAGCTGAGTGACAAGATGTGTGTGCGTGTGTGTGTGTGTGCATGTGTGTGTGTGCGTGTGTGTGTGTGTGTGTGCGTTGCCCTGCATGGTGTCAGTGCTCTCCAGCAGTTTGGGGAGGAGATGTGGGACTTTTTAGAGGATAAAACCTGCAGCTTATTACAAACAAAAACCCTAAATTAGCATCCTCCTCACAGGTGGACCTGCAGGTTTCTGTCTCCTCAAATCCTCATCGGAAGTCAGAACTTTTTGATTCGTGCTTCACCTGCACTTTGTGAAAACTATCATGTGGTTAGTTTGACTGTTGGCTTGTTATTTCCTCTCCTTATGGATGATTTCATCCTCCCCGTGCCGGCTAAACATCTGGATTTAGAACACAAGAGGAGCCAAAATGAAGCATTTGAAATGCTTTTGAATGCATTTGAAACAGTCCGGGTCCACGCTGAAGTCTAACAGACCCCGTGTGGATATACAGATGCTGAAAGTGAAATTTGAGCTTCAGTTTGTGTATTTTACAACCTGTCAATCATGCAGTGAGGAGTCAGGCCTATTGTTTATTTGTCCACCTCCTGTTGAGCCTTTAAAGGGGGGCGGGGGGGGGGTAGGCAGTATTTGTTTGGTGTCAAAAATTCCATAATAACATCCAGCATGTTGTAATTCAGGTGGTCTGAGAGAAAACTAGACTTCTGCCCTCCTCTTGGCTGTTTTCAGGCTTCAGAACATCTGTCCTGTGACAGGAGACTTTGGCCAATCACAGGTTATTTCAGAGAGACGGTGCGTTCCTATTGGCTGAGCTACAAATGCAGATGTGCGTGCACGTCCCTTCAGACGGTGAAAGCCTGATTCGATGACGGAAAATCCTGCAACTTGTGATAAATGCAGCTCCTTTGCCTCCAGCGGCGTGTAGAACAGAACAACACGTCCCGGCTCCACACGGAGCTTCGGGCTCTTTATGTTCAATACCACGGCGTTCGTATCGACGTGGCAAAGAGGGGAATAACTTTTGAGGGGGCGCAGTGGTGTGTGTGTGGTGTACTAGCCTCTCATCCCACTGCTGGCCGGCACTGCAGCTGCCTCTGAAGCCTGGGACGTTGGAGGGGCGTCTTTGAGAAGACAAGTCGCGGCGGGAGGGACCGCGGTCTCGGTGAGGCTCACGCCGTGGAGAACGAACCCTACCAGGCATGAGGTTTCACAGGGGAACTGAGGTTATGGTTTTGGTGGGAGGGGCTTAGCGGAGCAATACGAGGCAGCAGAGAGAGGCGGAAGGTTTTGCCTCCTGCAGCTTTAAGTCATGATAATTCGAACTGAGTCTGGTGTGGAGATCTTAAGATAATAATCTAATAATTGTTTGTCTTGGGAGCACCACAACTTCTACAATATATGGCCAAAAGTATGTGGACACCTCTGTCCATATAGTTTAATGTACTTTTGGTTTGAGCCCCTTTTAGTTCCCATGAAGAAAATCTTAATGCTGCAACATACAATGACATTAGTTTGTCTAGAACAGTCTTAATGCTTCAGCATACTGCAAGTTTCCACTCAAACCTGAGTGGAAACACCGGAAAAAAATATATATATATCGCAAAAAAGTTGGTGTATTGATAAAAACAAAGTGCAACGGAAGCAGACTTCATGAGTGAAAACATCAGGTGTGTGTGGAGCGATGAGGAGGCTGTGACCTTCCTCACATGAAACTAACAGAAAGCTCGTATCTCCATCATGTTCTCAGTGTCCCTGTTCACAAAGCAGCTCCAGAAAGAAACACTTTCACAGTTTAGTTTGGAAGAGCTGGACTGGTCTGCACAGAGTCCTGAGAATCCAGCACCTTTGGGATGAAGCAGGACATTATGTTTTGGGGCGTCCACGTACTTTTGGCCATGTTGTGTAATCTATCTGGATAAATGAAGCAGAAAGAGTCATGCAGTCTCACAGAGGGACGTTTTCAGCTTCTGTACAGTTGAACTTCGGGAGTCCTCGTGTGTTTGCGAGCGGACAAAAAGAGCAAACGGACGCCAAGCGAGGCAGAAAAAGAAAAGAATAATGACTGATGGGATGTCATTTATCTCCCTTTGTCCTCCATGACAGAGAGACAGACAGAGAGAGAGAGAGACAGGTTGTGAATGTGCTGTCTGAGCAGCACAAAGGCGACGACGATTCAACAGACGACCTGCAGCTCTCACACTGATTAATGAACACACACACACACACACTTGTTCCCATGCTGTCTGCATGTGATGAATGTTAATCACAATCTTTCATGAACCTGCTGTTTGTGGGAAACAAGTTGGTGTTGGTTCTTCTGCAGATACCGGGGGGGATTATAAATATCCACATATTTGCGTTTAGGAGAAAAAGTTAAGATTACAAATGTGTGTGCTGCTGATCTTTATAGTTATTGGTGCCATGGTGGTCTGAGTGCCTCAGAGTTAGCTGAAGTGGATTCAGACTGCAGAAAGTCCAGCAGAGCTCAGAGTGAAGATACTATAAATGGTTGAAACAGCCAGTTTCTGGCAGTAGTACAAACGCAAACTTAAACAATACAATAAAGCCATCCCTTCTATCAAAGGGGTCTGATGAAGGGGGTTCGGGCCCCTCTGACAGGCCCCTCTGACAGGACTGTGGGGGGATAAAATGTGGCACAGAAAAGGTTGGGAACCACTGAGTTAAAGGATCAGTTCATTGTTTTCCTGTTGGTGATACCTTTGCATTGCACATTTCTGACATTAATGTCTTTTTCTCCGTCAAATATACAGATATATAATTATGTTTGCAACAGTTTTTTCTCCTCGATATGGTTTTATTTTCCTTTTTATATATTAATGCTAAAATATACATGCAAATATTGTTAGATTGCAGAAATGATGTGTAACGTAAACAATTGGAAATGTTGTGGCCTCTTTCAACAAAGTCAATATATTTAAAAAATGTTTTTTTAAAAGAAATATTTGCATTAAAAACCGTCCTGGAATCCACATTTAAAACAAACAAGGAAGCTAATGTTTGCACACACACAGTCGTGTTTCCATCACTTTAGAGGACATCACATTGACTCACATTCATTTCCTGGAGACTCACCCTAACCTTAAACCACGTCTTCACCCTAAAATCTAAACATGTATGTTATGGGGACTTGTGTTTAGTCCCCAAAAGGAACACAAGTCCCCGCAATGTAACTGTGTAAACAAACATATGTCCCCACAACATGACTAATACAAGGACACACACACACACTCTCAATAACATCAACTTTAAACAGAAGTTTTGTTCATAAAAATATTTTTCATCTTCAGTTTCTCGTATCTACAGGATCATACAGAACTCAATGAACTCAGTGAAGCAGAAAAATCAAACTTCTTTTTATTACAACAGAGTTGAATCATCTGTGATTTTTAAACTACTGGTGAGTTTAAGAAATATTTCTGAAATGCATGAAGAGAAATAACGTGTAAGAAAATGTTAAAATGTGAAAAGTGGTGCGCTCCCTTTGATAAAAACAACACGGTGAAACAAAAAGCACTCGTGGTTCCTGAAAACGTCCACAGTGAAACGGTGTTGTTTGGACATTTTGAATAAAGCATCGACGGTTTGTTTCAGTCGCAAATAGAGAAATGGCAATAAAAAGTGTCAGTGGTTCAAGCTGGAACGCCTAACGGAGGAAACACAAACAGCTGCCCGTGAGCAAGAAGGCACTTTAACTCTTAGTTGCCCCGGGGCGACTGGATTTAAGTGAGGACAGCAAACGTCCAAAGGTTGACAATGAAGACGGGCAGTTCAGTGAAGACAGGACGGATGAATTTGCCTTTATTTTGCCGCCTCACACCAAACATCTGTGAATAATTTGCTAAATGATAACTGCTGTATGCAGGATGCTAACATGAGGCTCCATCATGAGGCAAAACATGCTAGTTTCAGTGCAGCATTCCCGTCTGAAAAATATGATTAATATTTGGTTATTAACTGGCCCCGGGCCTCCTGGTCTAGAGGCCTTAGACCCAGATACTGCCTGGAGCAGGATCTGATATTTCTCTGAGATAAAAGACTAAAACATTTGCTTTTCTAAACACTCAGGGCTCCATGAAGCACTCTGGGTAAACATCAAACAGTCCGTGTTATTTTTGTGGTTCGAATGAATTATTGGCTGGAAAGTGTTTTTACAAATATCTCGGATGTTTGTCGCACATGTTTGTTGGGAATCACCGGGTCAGAGCTTATGGAAATTTGCAGGACAGATGAGAATCCAAAGTTTGGCTCTGCGTCATTAAAGCATTTCCACATTTCATGTTTTCAATTTGGGGTTTGATGAAAACAGGAAATGAGTGGGAATTTACAGCTCTGATTTTAACACCTCGTACCACTTCAGGGTCGTCTTTTAAATCCCAAAGACATGTTTATTTTTCCCATTTGATTCCCCCTTTTATTGCTCTGATTCATTACCCATGCAGCTCTGTTTTCAATCCACGTCTGGAAGAGTTTGTACTGTTGTCATTTGTTATGGTTTTACTGTGTGTAAAACTCTTTGTACGCCTGTTTAGAAGACCAGTGTTTAGTTATTGTTCCAGGCCGACTGTCTCATGCGGTTCTTCCCATCTGAAGAAATCCTTTTCTGTTTCACGTTTTAGAAATTTAGCAAAGACTCACAAATCTCACAGACGTTCTTCTTTACTGATGCAGCAGGAGGAAGATGTGGGAAAGGGGGGAATGATTCAGAGTTCAGAGGTGGCTGAGATGAGTCTTCAGCCATGACAGAAGCCGTGGACGCCGACTGCAGCTTCAGTCTGTTTGCAATTATGGCTGAACAGAGTGGGAAGCCAGAGAGCCAGTTTGGTGGAAGGAGACGCACATTCCTTTGGGGTGGCGAACATCGGAGCCGGGTCGTGTCGAGGTGAACGGGCCGGGGGAAAGCAGGCGCTGCGCCCGACCTGAGGCATGCGAGCATGATGTCTCCTGTGATGTGTGATGAGTGGAGCGTCTCGCAGCCGTGCTGGAAACCCAAACCACCGCTGCTCCTGTTCGAGGGAGTCAGAGGTCAGGGGCAGCTCCCCTGAAGCTGCTATGGAGTCCAGGTTGTGACGGCAACGAGCACAATTACCCCCCGAAATGTTCCCTTTACCCACAACCGGTCTGAGTCTGCAGGACAAACACCCTCTGTCTGTTTACTCGACTCGCTGCCGTTCTTTCACACGAGCTCATAGAAGCTGCCATGATTCAGGATGTTTTAGTCCATAAACTATGAATCTTTTCATATTACTGATGAACATTATCCCCATTGGTTTAAAGACGGGGTATTATGGAAAACTATTTAGCATTTAAAAGGATAATTCTGGTTTATTACAACTTAGGTCTTATTTTCTTAGTTCTGCCCATTATGGAGTGGTGCAGGAAGGAGTCCTAAAACCCGTAAAGGAGTTAGCATTTTTGTCTCAAAGTCAGTGGGGTTTAGTTAGAAGAAGTCTGACTCGCCGTTTCCACCGTCGTCTTCCTGCAACAACTCAACCTCTCGTGAGATTTCAGAGCGAGACTTTCTGTTTCTGGATAAATAAAAAAGGATCTTGTCTCTGTAGGGAATGTTGTCAGACACTTCGAATAACAGTCTGAACCAGAGTCAGTGGCAAAAACAAGAACTTTTAGAGGACGGACTTTGATGGGTGCAGTTGCACACAAGGATTACGTCGCAGCCATTGCAGCCAAATCTACTGGACTAATTCCAAAACTTTTTAGTCATTTAGACCCCAAAATGTGTAAAAATAGGGGCCAGGTTTAAAAGTACCCTTTAATGAATCCGGGTAAAAACGGGAGCCAAACCCAAAACTCAACCGGCTGTCGAGTAAATGCAGCTGCGAGCAGGTAAAAGTTTGACAACTGGACATTATGAGATTTGAGATAATAAAGCGCGACCTATTCTACCGAACAGTCGATGCAAACAGGCGTTAAAGTTGTTCTGGCGCCTCCTAGTGACGCTTATTAAAATACAGTTTCCTGACGTGTGGACTAAATCCCATCTCACGTTGTTCAGATTATAAAACACTGATCTAATCCAATCTGTGGACGTACTGTGTGGAATATGAGTTTTACTTTGTCCCAGTAATCTTGTGATCTTCAGGTTCTCTCTTGTTTGGATTGAGGACAAAGCAAATCTTTTTTTTTTTTTACATGATCCATCAATGAGCCGTCTGTTTCTGTTGAGGTCTTTAAAGTCTCACTGGGAGTTTCCTTCGCTTTCACTTTCATTTCTTGTTGTTCAGTGTTTTTATGTCTCCGTTTCCCCACAGCTCTCTCCCTCACCAACGTCTTCTTCCTCTCGGCGTCTCTCAGTCCACCAGGGACTTGAGGTCCGGCAGTCCTCTCAGCTTCAGGTCCAGCAGCATCTGACCGTAGGCTTTGCCCTGAGAGAGGAGAGGGAAACAAATCAACCGAGAATGAAAGAAACGGTGTAAAAACAACAAAAGCATAAAAGCAGCGTTCGTTCTTTTGAGCTGAACATGTGTTTCCACCTTAATGTGTTCAAATTCACACAAAGCCCGAGTGTGAAGTGTGTGTGTGTGTGTGTGTGTG